>JAPKLW010001050.1:0-28042 GCA_026898455.1 Plectranthus barbatus | reverse complement strand
ACAACGAGAAAATCCATAGATAAGTGAACGAAATAGCGCACTTATCAGTTGCCCATACGAATCACTCTTGCACCGCAATAGTGACTGCTAGATTCTTTCTATATTAGAAGGAATCCCAATATTACCTTAGGAAGATAAACTTCACAGGTCTTCGAGCTTCTATTATGAAAGCTTGCGAGAAGCTTCAATTAAGAACTTAGCTCGGATGAGTTCGCGTGATAGAGAGAATGAGTTTGATCTCTTTTGTTATCTCTTGTATGTAGAATCGCAAACCTTTGAATCAAATAAGGATGACACCTATTTATAGGTTAAGATTCAAACGGCTGTTTGAATCTTATCCGTTAGACTCAAAGAGAATGCTCGCCTATCTGCATGCTTCCTTTTTCTGCAGTGGACAAAGACTCTTTAAGTCTCCTCGTCTCTGATTGGCGTAGCTTCTATCTTTAGCCGTCTCTTGTCAGAACGGATCCTTTGTACGTCTGAACGCTTCTTCTTCATGATGATCGTTCCATCCTCTTGATTGGTTGGTTTTTCTTGTAATTTGTAATCCGTCTGATATTTGGCTCTGTAACTTCTTGATTGTTGATTGTCGTCTGCTGGCTACTGATGTGCGTCAGATGTCTTCGTAGTTTGCTGGAGTTCCTTCTTCAGCATCCTTGTCGCTTCATCCGCATTGCTAGCCTTTCTTTTCTCTTTGGCAATCTTCAACAATTTGGCAAGTTTGCTGACTCCTTTAGCAAACCAGATTCTTTCTTTCTCTTATTCTATTACAACTCGAGTATGAATTCCTATACAGGACTTTTTACAATTGACTCGATACTGAGTTGCTAGAGATTTGATGCACCAAAACATATCAAACTATGATAATGAATTGGTTTACAGGAGAGGGATCTAACAATATTCCTAACAATTTACTCATTTTTGGTGCGATCAAAGCCTCTATCTTAAGCTTTAGTTCTAACTGATCATGGGAAAGCTGATTACTGAGATTACAAAAATTTCCTATCAATTCTATTCTCAGTGTCTCAATTCCCGTAGACTCAGTATTGTTCTTAAACATTCCCCCTTAACGTATCAAGGGTATTGCTTAAAAAAATATCAATAAGGAAGGTAAATAGCTTCAAGGTCTTTTTACCAAGTAAGCACAAATCATATTTACGCATAATATCACCAAGCAATCACGGAACATTTCACACACATCACATTCCACGCAGTTTGCCGATTACACTAAGTGTGTAATTTCAGCTCATTCATTTAAATCAGTGCTGGACAATGAGATATTGTCTTCAACCTGGGTTAGTTTTCATTCATAGTCTCATGTTCTGTTGTACACACACATAACCCAAATTGAAATAAAAAAACTGTTCAATCAGCTAGGAGATTTAGAGATTAGAGAGATATTACTTCTTTGTCGTTGAGGAGTCTGAATCAGCAACATTCTTGGCACCTGAAGAACCGGCAGTGGGCTTCTTCATTTTGCTGAGAGCTTCCATTGTCTTCTTCATAAAGTTGTCCACAAGAGCTTCTCTTTCCTGTTTTCTGATCCTTTCCTTCTCCTCAATTTTTCTCTGTTCTTCTCTCTCCTTTTCTTCTCGTTGTCTCCTTAGATCTTCTTCATGTAGTCTTCTTGCTTCCAAACGATGAATTCTGTCTTCTTGCTCCAGTCTCCTTTCGGCTTCTTCAGCTAACCTCTTCTCTTCCCCCTCTTTGATCGCAACAGAAATCCTGGTGGAGAAGGTCTCGAAGTTGTCAAGTTGGATAGCAAGAATTTTGTCTTTAGCTTCAGACACTTTTGTAGAGATTTCCTTGCGCATGATTGGTAACATTTGCTCTCCGATACTCCGTCCTACCATGGTATGAATATATTGCTGGAGATCCCTCTGATAGGTGTTGGTATTCAAAGGCTCAATTTCCATGAGCGAAGATTCCTCAGCAGGTACAATTTGATTTTTGGTGGTAGTAATGAGAGCGGTGGTTGCCAATCTTGGAGTCGAAGTGGATGGTTGATCAGCTGGAGCCATTACAGAATGTGTGGTTTCCATTCCTTCTTTTTCTTCGTCATAAATCTTTCCAGATGACCTTAAGTTCTATTCTCTGAAAGGCTTGCTGGCGAGTTGGTTGAGGATTTTCTCCTTGAATTCCAACATCTTCCTCCTATCTTCTTCTCTCTTTCTTGCAGCTTGCTCTTCTACTAGCTTCTTCTTCAATTCTTCAGCTGCGGCCATTTGACGTCTAGTGGCAGGAGATTTGAATTTCTGGGTGAATGGTGGAGAGTCTTCTAAGGCATATTCTGATGGTGGCATTGATCGATCTTCGGTGGCTGCTATGTGAGCCTGGATCTTCTATAGCCTTGCAGCAACCTGCTTCTCTGTATACTGTTTTTTGGATGCCTGGTCCATCCAATCATCAACCCATTCTTCTTCACTCCTCCAGTAATTAAGACCCATCCTTGCCATCATTATTGAGCGGTCCTCATAATGCAATTCATGAGTGGCATAATCAAAGAATCCCCATCTCCTGAATTCTATTCTCAACCAGTCTTGATCGGATGACTCCCCTTGGAGTTCAGCAGGATATGAGTCCTTGACTTCTGCAGCAGCCTGAGTTTTGATGAACATGCTTATGTCTCGTGCCCAGGAGATGAGATTCTCATTCTCCTCATCTCTTGCAGTGACAGGAGGACACCACTTTGCAATCCGCTTTGCTTTGTAGTTCCTGTCGGGTGGTCCTTCCATGGGCACTCTTAGAATTTCTTCTCGGAATATGGATTCTCCATCTGTAATAGTTCTTGCATGTTCTTCATCATGAGAGCTAGGAAGATCACTGAAGGATATACCTGAAACTTCTGGAGAGCTAGGAACTAGAATGCGTCGTTGCCAGATGGATTCTATAGTTCTTTCGAGCACACTTGTGGTATCTGCCTCTGTATTCCATCCTGGAACGGTAGAAGGTTCAATACCCATTTGATGTAGATATTGCTCATTCTGAGCTTGCACACTTGCTGTGAGCTCTTCTTGTAATCGTGCTCGCGATTCAGCACTCATCGAGGTATTTGCTTTAGCAGTGGGTCCCTCAGCATCTGCTCCTTCAGTGGCTGTGGTGGTCTGCTGGACGTGTTCTGGTACGATTATCTCTGAATTAGCATTCCTCTTCTATGCTTCCTGATTTCCTGAGTCATTAGCTGGAATCTGGTCTGTCGTTGTTTCCAGATCAGCTTCTGCCATTATGTACCGGGTAGGGAACTGGGTCATGATCATACGTTCATGACCCGATCCTGAACCGTTCCTGACCCGACCCAATAATTGACCACTTAATTCTAAGTGGTAGGGAATTGGGCCAGGATCACACGATCATGACCCGATCCTGACCCAATCCAGACCCTACCCAATTCTTAACCAATTAATTAAGTGTGGTAGGGAAATGGGTCAGGAACATCCCATCCTGATTCGATATTGAACCCATCCTGACCTGATATTGAACATACTCAAGTAGTTAAACAATTATTAATGTGTGGTAGGGAACTGGGTCAGGATGGTTCGATCCTGACCCGATCCGGTCCGATTCCTGACCTGATTTTTTAAAAAAATAATTTGTTGACTTATTTTAGTTTTAATACCGACCCTAAAAAATACTAACAATTTTTAATTAATTTTTTAACATTACCACACCAATGATTGCATGATTTCATGTGCAAAAATCAGAAAAAGTACATATATTGTACTTTTGGGGTATTTAGAGTATGTTTTCATAAGATAAGAAGGGATACTTTTATGATGTAGATGATGAAAATAGTTATTTTTAAATATTTACACTTAATAATATATTGATAGTTCTTACATATAATTGAGTGCATGATTCTATAACTCACTACCTCTAGTCTAGTCTAGTGGTGCTTGGGATAAAGCAAGGTTGGGCCTCCCATGTGATTTTTAGTTGATGAAATATGTATGTCACATTTAATCTACGAATGAAAATGGTCCTCATTCACTTACCTGGAAATACCATTTTTTTACAAATTTTCTGTACAAACCAATGTTCGATTTATGAGATAGTGAAGTATCAAAATTGATAGTAGTAGATATGCACTTTGCTTATGATTGAATATAATTAATTAGTGATTTGTTCGAGTTACTCCTCACCCTTTCCCCATTGAAATTGTGCATTTTAATTTTTTTAAGAAAATTGATCTCAAAGAAAATAACTGAGAAAATGCGAAGATATATAGTGAATAATAATACTAGCTATTTTCTATTTGTCTACTCGTGTCTTCTTTATTATTTTCTAGACATGATTGTATAAATAGAAAGTATTCCTTTATTATACTAATTATTTAAATAAAAAAGAATGAGAAGGCAGGAAAAATAAAATGTAGTAGGGTGAAAATGAGCAAAAAAAAAACACATAGTTTTGGTGTGGAAAGTGACAGAATAGCCGAAAAAGGGAGAGTGGGCAGAATTCACGTGGCATTCGTATCAAACAATGATGCTCTTTAAAGCCAAGGTAACCCATTCATTATATAAATCTTATCTCAATAAAATTAAGAATATATAAATCAACCCTCCATTCACGTGGCATTCCTATTAACAATGGTTTCAGAGACTTGCATTCTTTTGAATTTTATCTTATAAATTCGGGTTTATTTCCAATTATTTTTATGCATTTTTATTTAATTTATAATTAATGGTGTATAAAATATGTCTATATTAATTTTATTATTTGTTAGATCAACAAATCAGTCAAATAATATGTAAACTATATTGTTTGCATGCTAAATCAACATTTCAATCCTTCTAACCAATCAAACTAAACCATTATAATATGATTTGAAAATATTATTTAATCAACTTTATTTTTAAAACTTTCAAATAATATGTATTAATTAATTTAACCAATATTTCACCACATCCACAACTAATTTAGAATAGGGCTGACAATTTTGACACAATATGATAATATGACATGAATTTAAACAATAATAATGAGCACGAATACGGCACAATTTGATAAGCTCTAAATATCAACACGATAATAACCCATTCGATAAAGACCCGATATGATAACATCCTGACACAATAATAATCCGACAACAAAAACTATCAGTCCTATACTTATGATTTAAAATTTTTGCAACGATTATGACATGAATTCGCATGATAATAATGAGTACGGATATGACACGATTTGTTCAGCTCTAAACACAAACACATTGATATTTAATATAGTAATGATGTGATACAATGATATCCGACACGATAATAACGGGCATGAATTGTGAAATCTAATTTAGAACAAAATTTTTGCAACTAAAAAACTGAGAAAAAGGGTGAAATCCCTGCGTCACATGAGCTCCGACAGCGAGACAAGTGGACGACCTAAAATAAAAAGTTTCCACCCACAGAAGCTTCATCCTCATTTTTCTTGCACTTTTTCTTTTTTTTTTGTTTCCTTAAGAAATAAATTTAATATGCAGATAAAACCTTCTCTCTCTGTGAAAGGTATACATACTGACGTACACAAGATATAGAGAGAGAGAGACAAACAGCCAGCCTATACAGTCCTTTTTATGGCGTTATGGCCAACTGCGAATGAATGAAATACCAAGCAATAACTCATCTTTTCAATTTTCCTTCCATATCACTTACTGGGTTTTCCGTATTTTTCATTAAATACATCACAATTCCCTCATTTTGATCCTCCATTACTGCATTGACTCCACCCGCCAGCTTGAGTTTCCTTCAGCACCACGCAGCATTTCCGGGCTTCACCAAGCTTGAAGTCAGCTTTTCGGATACTTATTACTATCCAGCAAACTCGCCGGCGGGTAGGGTAATGTGTAACTAAGGCGAATTAGGAGGGAGATATGTTCAAGCCGGCGCGATGGTGGAGCGAGAAGAACAGAATCAAAGTTGTTTTCAAGTTGCATTTCCATGCATCTCAGGTACCAATTGTTTATTTTCTGTATTTCTTCGCTTATTTAAGGTTCGACAAACGCACATTTTTGGCTTTAGTAAACTCTAAGAAGCCTGATGCTGTCTTTATAATTTGGATGTTGCGAGAAAACATTGATGAGCAATGTCAATGATTGAACACGTGTGGATAGCAGTTATGTATCTAAACCTAATTATAAGTTTTCTAGTTTTAGATTATCTTTAGTACTGGATGGAGTAATTTCCATTGAAAATTCTGTTTTAGATAACTAAGGCATGTGTGAATTCAGGTGGCAGAGGTTGGAGGGGATGAATTGATGATATCTGTTGTTCCCGGAGATACCGGCAAGCCCTCTGTAAAATTGGAGAAGGCTGCAGTTCGAGATGGGAGCTGTCTGTGGGAGAATCCTGTCCATGAGACTGTCAAGTTTAATAGGGATCCAAAATCAGGGAAGATTCATCAAAGGATGTATTACTTCGTTGTTGGCACGGTATTGTATTTGTAGCTGCAGTGAAGAAGTGAATTGTGATGCTTTGTTTGTTAATACGTATGTTCTTGAATTGGTATGTCTCAGGGATCATCTAAATCTGGAGTTGTTGGAGAAGCTTCCATTGATTTTTCCAGTTATGCTGAATCAAATAAGGTCTCCTTGGTGTCTCTTCCTCTCAAAAACTCTAAAACTGAAGCCATACTCCATGTAAGTTGCTCATTTTATCAATATGTTGCTTGGCTTGATAAGGAATAAAGATTGCCTGTGAAGTTGGTTGAGGGATCCCTTTCTTCCTTTTTATTCCTTTCTTGACTGATAAAGATGTCTCTGCAGTTATCCATCCAGAGGGTTCATGAATCTATGGATCAAAGGTGGTGCTAATGAATACTTTAGTTATGCTTCTTTTCATATTTCCATTCATGTAATCATTTTTATATATTTCATTGGCTCTCCACAGGGAGATGGAAGAGAATGAGAATTCAAATTTGTATTCTGAAATTCACAGCTTGAGTGATCATGATGTTGATGGCTCTATCAGAACCAATTCCGTTGAAGTAATCACTAATCACATGTCCCTCTTGAAATACTTTTTTTTGTTGATATGCAGCACGGTCATTTCCGCGGATGCTAATGCAGTGGATGTTTGTTTGGACAGGACACGCTGCCTAATAAGACTGTCACTCGAGCTGAATTTGATACAACGCTCCGGGTGTCTAGTGGATCTGACATTACATTGTCGAGTTCTGGGAGCAGCTCAGGCCTTGAAACACATTGGGAAACGCAGCTGAAGAATGAGGCTCTAACAAAATCTGATATGCCTTCACCTGTACTACACAAAGAGCATTGGAGGTCGTGGGAATGGCTGAGAGATTCTGCCCTCGAAGAAGCACCGGATGTTGTGATAGAGAAGCTGAAAGCCGAAGTTGCTGCTCTGTCAAGACAAGTCAACATGTCTGAACTGGAACTGCAGACTCTTCGAAAGCAGGTTGTAAAAGAGAGCAAAAGGGGGCAGGATTTCTGGAAAGAAGCTGTTTGCTTGAAACAAGAGAGAGATGCTTTGAAGGCGGAATGCCAACACCGCAATGAAGCAAAAACTAAAACTAATTCGATCTTTGATTCACAGGCAATTGTTGAGGAGCTCAGGCAAGAACTGAATCATGCGAATGAATTGAATGCTAACCTTCGTATTCAACTTCACAAGACTCAAGAATCAAATTCTGAACTGATTCTTGCTGTGCGAGATCTTGAAGAAATGCTGGAACAGAAGAATGAGGAGATGCTGCCAATCACTCTGAGTAAATCACTGGAGATGGACGTGGATGTCGAGTCAAGACATGTGGCTCTCGCCTGTCAACCAGACAACGACAACGATGATGATGAAGAACAGAAGGCACTAGAGGATATTGTGAAAGACCACAGTGAAGTCCAGGAACCATTTCTTCTGGAACAAGAGATTGCCGACCTGCAAAGTGAGATAGAGATCTACAAGAGAGAGAAGGATGAGCTAGAGATGCAAATGGAGCAGCTAGCTCTTGATTACGAAATCATGAAGCAGGCTAATCATAGCATGGCGTGTAAGCTGGAGCAGAGCCAAATCCGCGAACAACTCAAAATGCAGTACGAATGTTCATCTTCTGATATCGCTGCAGATGAACTTGGAGCCCGCATTGAAAGCCTGGAGAACGAACTGCAAGGCCTAACAAAAGAATACGAAGATTCATTGGTGACAATAAATGAACTTCAAGGCCATGTCAAAAGCCTAGAGAAAGAACTTGAAAAACGGGCACAAGGATTTGAAGCTGATGTTGGAGCTCTTACTCGCTCCAAAATCGAGCAGGAGCAGAGAGCAATAAGAGCTGAAGAAACCCTGAAAAAAATGCGGTGGAAGAACGCAAATGCAGCAGAGCGACTGCAGGACGAATTCAGAAAGCTTTCTGTGCAGATGGCGTCAACATTTGAAGCCAATGAGAAATTGGCCTCCAAGGCTCTAGCAGAAGCAAGCGAGCTTCGTTTGCAGAAGAGTCATCTAGAAGAAATGCTCCGGAAAATCTCTGAAGAACACCAGTCAGTCGAAGTCCATTATGAGGCTCAATTGCAACAAGTCAATAGCCAGGTTGCAATGATGACTGACCAAATAGCACAGCTGCAGTCAAATATTGAGGACAGAGCTGTTCAGCTGGAACATCAGAAAAAGCTTGCTGAAGAGACTCAGAGGCTCCTCTCAAATGAAATTTTAATGCTCAAAGAGGAGCTTGAAGCACACATTGCCAAGAATAAAATTCTTTTAGAGGACATGGGAAGTAAGGAAGCCGTGATGCATGAGGTTGAGAAAATGAAAATATCCATTAAGGAAATGGAATTGCTCGTGGAGCAAGGGAATGATGAGAAAGTTGAACTAGAAAGCAGGGTCATGCTTATGGCTGAGAAGTTAGATGAGGAGTTACAAAAAATGAGGTCTCTAGTGGAAGAAAAAGAATTGGCAGCTGGGAATCTACAATCCGAGCTTGATTCTCTCCAAGCTCGATGTACAGAATTGCAACATTCACTATCAGCTGATGAGCTAGAGAAAGAGATATTGAAGAAGCAAGTTGTGCAATTAAAAAGTGATCTCAAAAAGGAGGAAGGATTCAAAAGCATGGAGAAGAAAACTAGGGATGGCAGTGGCCGAGCAACAACTTTAGATGCTGTCAAATCTTCTTCAAAAACAATCAAGCCCCCTCCCCGCGGATCCAAGGAGGTTGCAAATCTCAAGGAGAGAATAAAGTTGCTTGAGGTAAGTCTACCCTAGTTTGATGTTAATCAAAGCAATTTTTGTTACTCTTGGATCAGCTTTATCTTCCAGTTCGAAGAGGAAATAAATCTCTGCTTGATATATTGATTCCATTGTTGTTTTCAACAGGGTGAAATCAAGGTAAAGGAGACTACTCTCGAAAAATCAGCAAATGCATTTTTGGAGAAAGAGGAGGTTCTTCACAAGAAAATTGAAGAGTTAGAGGGAAGGCTTGACTTAAAACAAAGCAGGGCTCAGTTTTGCGAAAATAAAATTCCACAGGTTAGTATAGTTACTTGTATATCTATGAAACACAAAAACAATTTTCAGACATGTTGTTAAGTTTTAAGTATTATAATAACATTTCACAAATACTGAATTCTGCTGGAATGCAGCCAGCTTCAGGTTTGGAGGACCAAGCTTCGAGCGGTAGACTGAGCAACGAATCAGGCAATATGGACGAACACTCAAGCACTACGAGCACAACTTCAAGTGTAAATTATGGAGCTTTCTTATCAGGAAAGAGGTATCATCTGAAGGGATAACAGTCAGATTCATTGTCTTTAGAAAGCAAGCCTAACATTTCCATGCGTTTGAAATTGCAGCAACGATCTCAAAGATGATGAGCTGAAAAATGAAATGGCTTTATTAGTGATGGAGAGGAACAGGTCAATGGAAAGGGAGTTGAAGGAAATGCAGGAGAGGTATTCAGACATGAGCCTGAAGTTTGCAGAGGTTGAGGGTGAAAGGCAGCAACTTGTAATGAAACTACGCAACCTTACAAATGGGAAATACTCATCTCATTCCACAAATCTGTTTACTCCAGTGTACTGGTAATGAAGCAGGGCGCCACCATCACAGCTATTGCCAAGGGGGATCCATAGAATTTACAGCACACTGTTGCTAAGTTAAAATCTTGTAAATTGTGTTCTTGATTCTTTTATTATTTTCATCTTTTTTTTGGCCTGTCCTTTTTTATTTGTATTATCTTTAATATTAAACTGAAAAGGGTTTTGTTTCCAAGTGATCTGTGATTTATGCACAAACAGATGCAATATCTGATTATTTGAAAAGATAACTACTATAACCGAAAGGAGTTGACAGTTATTAGTTGGTTTCTGAAGGCACTCTACAACCGTCGCCTTTTTCTCTCTGCTTCATACTATATCAACTATAAACCCTTTAAAAAACACATCACAATTTGCGAGACAAGAAGAGAAGAGAGAAAATGCCTCCCAGAAAAAATCGAAACCGCAGAAACAGAGAAGCTGTGGATGTGGATACCATGGCCAAGTGCGTTCTACCTCGAAAAATCATTGCATCCATCCTCTCACGACTGCCGGTGAAGTCACTCGTACGCTTCAAGGGGGTTTGCAAGCCATGGAAGACTCTGTTCACCACCCCCGACTTCATCAAGCTCCACTACAACTGCTTTTCTCAACTCCCCAAAACCTGGTGCGCAAATTCCCAAATCCTACATTACAGGAATCTAGGCCTCGTACCCCCCACCCCCCCGGATATAATCGAGGGGGACTTTTTCTTGGCGTCTTGCAAGGGCTTGATCTGCATGGGCCGGCCGGATGAATTCAACACCGAGCGAGTCCTACTGTGGAATCCCGCAACAAGAATGTGGAAAATACTCCCCAACACCACAACAACTTACGAGGGTATTCCGGAGACTTCGGCTCTGGGATTCGGGTGCAATGAGGAGTGCGATGATTACAAGGTGGTGAGGATACACAGCATCAGGGGAAAGAAGATGCAGGCCATTGTTGAGGCATACTCCTCCAAATCAGACACTTGGAAACCGGTGAATGTGGGGTTCGAGTTCCGACTTCTGTACACTAAGCAAGCTACTGCGGTGAATGGAAACCCATATTGGATTGTGCTCGACGAAGCCAATAATATAGTCTTGCTGCGTCTCGATGCAACCAAGATGTCGTTCACGACATTTTTTATGCCGGGCGGGATGATTATGAATAATCCGGACTCGATATCGTTCGTGGATTTGGGCGGGATTCTTGGTGGGTTGAATTCTGTTAAGAGAGCGGACTGCTGGTTGGAAATGATCGATGTTTACGAGTACGTGAACGAACAATGGGTCATAAAATGGAGGCTCGATGGGGAAGCGCTGAGTGGGCTGCCCGTGGATAACTGCGTGGACTATAGTTGGAGGAAGGCGAAGATTGTCGCTGAGCTCTTAAATGGATGTTTTTTTGACTATGATGTGAATAAGGGTACATCGCCTTTGATTGGGGTGGAGAGATTTCAGACTGCTCAAATTCATATGTGTGCGTTCGAAGAGAGTCTGGCGCATGTGAGAGGAATGGCAGCCATGGATTTGGCGACGCCGGCGGATGAAGGAGACGGCGAGATCAAGGACTGCATTGTAGAGGGATTCTTTACGTGGGCTGTGCCCCATAATCAAGAGGCTGGATATGTTCAGGTCTACTACCCCGTGGCGTTTTGATCTTATTCCAATTCTTGGATTTAATAAAAACTACGTCGTTTCATGTGTAAATCTATCCTCTTACGTCCAAATTAAATTCCCACAACTTCGACTATCTTTTTAATCTAGCACGAAATATATCTAAAAAGCCACTTTGATTGTGTGAAAACCTTAAATAATCAATATTATGTACATATTCAAAAATTAGATAAAAGAATGTGAACTTCATGAAAAACCCCTACATTTAACCTACTATTTCAAAGATTATTTAGATAATTCTCAATCACTGATGTTAATTTCGATTTGAACTTAGGAATAATAATAAAATACAAAATTTTAGAAAAGTTATTTTAACAGTTAATTAAAATCTTCCACGGTGCACCATCAATATTTTTTTCCTTAGTTCAATTATATAATGTTTAATGAATAGATAATTAATTTTTCTAAATATAAAATCGTATATATTTATTAATAAAATATTCTATATGATATAAAAAAGAAGAAAATTGATATACTTTTAACTTACTTCTAATTATAAGATTTGCAACTTACAATTAATAATGAAATAAAAAATTTAGAAAAAAATTGTGCGACCATTTTTCGGATTTGATTTCAACATTTTCATTTTTCCGATTTAATTTCAACATTTGCGATTCTCCTAAATTGGATGATCAATTTTAACTTTTGAGTATTGGATTTGCATGAGAGTCGATTAATTTGATAAATTTTATTTTAAGTTGTTTTCTTAAAATAACTTAAATTGTACTAAAATTATTTTAATATAAATAATGCAACTTAAAAAATTATGCTAATAACTTATTTGCAATCTCATACAAATATTTTTTAAAAAAGAATTTTATTATATTTGAAAAAATGCAGTATATTTGGAAAATGACTAATTTACGAATGTATATATAATATTAAATATTTAAGATTTTTATTCAAATTAGCTATTTAAGATTTTCGCTCTTAATTTAATATAGCGTATTAACTGTATTTGTAGTATCAATGACGACTATATCAATAAAATAATCAAACTTCATACAAATATTCTATGTATATCATTCTATATTAGGGACTAGTTTACCTTCTCCATGATATGCAAAT
This sequence comes from Plectranthus barbatus, assembly GCA_026898455.1. Taxonomy (NCBI): domain Eukaryota; kingdom Viridiplantae; phylum Streptophyta; class Magnoliopsida; order Lamiales; family Lamiaceae; genus Plectranthus; species Plectranthus barbatus. The sequence continues at coordinate 15,298 of JAPKLW010001050.1, read as the reverse complement.
TTCTTACATTATTTTCAATAATTATAATTAAGTAAGTAATACTTAGCTTATTTTAAATTTGACTTAATATCAAACAAACATAGCACTAATCTTTTGAGAATAAGTATTTCTTATTAAATAAATAGATATTAAACCATATTTGTTATTGAAAACATTATTAATTCAATAAAATATTTTGAAATAAACTTTTGATATTCTAAATTAACTCATTAAAAGAAATAAGTTTTCAATGCCTTCATTTTCAAGTATCATTAAAACAACCAACAACTTTTTTAATAAAACTTAAAAGACATTTATTTTGTAGGAAATTATAGCTTAATAAACAATAAAAAAATTACATATAATGAGCTTGTATAAAGCAAATACAATTTCTCAATGGGTGATTTGTGTGTGTTTTTTTCCTCATCAACATAGACGGATAGATCCTTTTAAAAAACTGAATTAAATGATTAAATAATATTATAATTTTAAAGATCGCAATTTATTTATAACCGAAAGGAGTTGGCAGTTTTGTTAGTTGGTTTCTGAAAGCCTAAGCTTTTCCCACTCCACAACCGTCGCCTTCTTTTCTCTGCTTCCAACTATATCAAGATCAACCATAAACCCTTTCAAAACACACATCAAAATCTGCGAGAAGAGGAGAGACAAAATGCCTCCCAGAAGAAACCGAAACCGCAGAAACAGAGAAGCTGTGGATCCCATGGCCAACTGCGTTCTACCTCGAAAAATCATTGTATCCATCCTCTCACGACTGCCGGTGAAGTCGCTCGTACGCTTCAAGATGGTTTGCAAGCCATGGAATGCTCTGTTCACGAACCCAGAGTTCATAAAGCTCCACTACAATCGCTTTTCCAAACTTGCCAAAACCTGGCGTGGGAAATCCGAAATCCTAAAGTGTTGCAATTTAGGCCTCATACCCCACAAGAAGATAGTCGGGGGGAATAAAAGAAAGCCGGATGACTTCTTCTTGGCGTCTTGCAAGGGCTTGATCTGCATGGGTCGGCCTGTAGTCAATACCGACCGAATCCTTGTATGGAATCCTGCAACAAGATTGTGGAAAATACTTCCAAATCCCACAACGAATTACCGGGGCATTCCGGAGACTTCGGCTCTGGGATTCGGGTGCAACGAGGAGGGCGATGATCATAAGGTGGTGAGGATGTACTGCATGAAGGGAGACAAAATGAAGGTCTTTGTAGAGGTATACTCCTCGAAATCAGACAGCTGGAAGCCGGTGAATGTGGGGTTTCCCTTCCGAGTGCTGATCATAGGGCAGGCTGCCGTGGTGAATGGAAACCCGCATTGGGTAGTGGCCGACGAAGCCGATGACATAGTTCTGCTGCGTCTTGATGCGACCAAGATGGTGTTCAAGGCGTTGCGTATGCCGGTTGTGATGACGGATCCGATGTCGATGTCGTTCGTGAATCTGGAAGGGCTTCTTGGTGGGGTGCAGTTTGTTAAGAGAGAGGGAGATTGGTTAGAAAGGATGGATGTTTTCGTGCACGTGAACGAAGAGTGGAGCGTGAAATGGAGGTTTGAAGGGGAAGCATTGGGAAGACTGCGAGTGGACAAGTGTTTGGAATATAGTTGGAGGAAGGGGAAGATTGTGGGTGAGTGCTTAGATGGGAGGTTGTTTGAGTATGACGTGAAAGAGGGTAGCGTGAGAGTGTTTGGGGTAGAGACAGGTGCGACTGGTTTAATTGAGATGTATGAGTTTGAAGAGAGCTTGGCGCATGTGAGAGGAATGGCGGCCATGGATTGGGCCAAGGCGGCGCCCGGCAAGATGAAGGAGTTGATTTTGGAGGGATTCTTTGCGTGGGTTATGCCCCGTAAGGCTGGAGAAGTTGAGGTGTATTACCCCTTGGCATTTTGATCCTTCATTGTTTTCTTTGTGTTAAAAAATTTCTATCTTTCAACTGCATCAGATCACCTCTTCCAAATTGTGCCCCATCTCCTCTATCACCATTAAATTATTGACATGCATTATAATTAATTAACAAAATAAAAATATTCACTAATGTTAATTTTACTATCATTAACTCAAAGTGAATACTTATTTGGAAGGAAAAATTGATATATGGAAACATTAAAATATCTTTTATGTATGGAAACAACATTCTAAAAAATCATGTATCTGAATCAACATTATCTCTACAGCAAATAAAAATCTTAATCGCCATTTCTGCAAATGAAGAAACAAGGTAAATCATAATTCTTTTATTTTCTTATTTGAGTTTGTTGTAGATTACGAAGGGAAATGATTTGTAATGTGAGTTTTTAATGTCGATTATTTAAAAATATTTTGCGAGTTATTTGATGCACTCCAACTATTTGATAAAAAGTCTAACTTATACTTCAAGATATAGATAACCAATTTTTTTAACAAATTATTTTTTTCAAAAGCATGCTCCGTTAACTTTTTTATTATATGATTATTTTTTCTATATGTTTGGGAGATTGAATTTAACAGTTTTGCAAACATATCTTATTCTTCAGATATATAGCAGAGTAGATTTATTAGTGAAATAAATAGATATATGCTACAAAAGCATAAACTCTTGTTCTGCACGAGGAGACACGGTGTTTTAGTATGTTTTGTTTTTTTCACTTGCTAGCAATATGTTTGATGTACTAAGTACATTCCCATCTCTTTTTTCTTTTTCTCATCAATTTTACTGTTATCTAACAAGCATTAGTTAGGATTACCACATTATTAGTTAAAATCTGTTGCTTTGATTATTACATAAATCTACACAAACTCATTTCATATGATTTCATTGAAAACGTACTTTTCTTTAGAGGAACAATGGTAACATTTTGTACCCTTACACGTTAATGGGATTGTTGGGGAAGTCTCCTTTTCATGGTGATGAAAACTGTCAGCAACTCAGTCAACTCCCAAGTCTTCAATCCACCTGGTGATCTACTGAAACAAAATAATAAAGATGTAGCAAATGTCCAAGGACTGTGGAGCACTTGCAAAATTCAGAGTTAGTACTTTTGTAGGACTTTCTCATTAATAGTTTGGGACTTTGTTAAAGTGTTGTATTGAGCACAACTGGTAGGTCTAAAGGGCATCAATGTCACTGTGCTTGGTTTAGAGTATATGTAATTGAATGTGTAGTGAAGAATGAAAACTTGAACTTTGAAATTCTGCATATGGTTTAGAACCATTCCTTTGTGGAAGTGCTGCCCCTCCAGAAGAAAGAAGAATTAATCCTGAATACCAAAAATGGACAAGGCAAGACCAAATGTTGTCGGCCTGGATCCAATCTTGTCTTAGTGAAGGGATAATGATTATGGTAACCACTGTAGCAGAGATATGACTCGGTCATAGAACAAATGAAAGAGGAAACTTCTCAAACAACAAAAGAAGAGGTTTTCAACTCGATAATGGAAGAGGAAGCTCACAGATCGTCAGCTAGAACCTACTGTCAAGTTTGCAGAAAACAACTGATAAGTGCTGGCAACAAGGTTTCGTAGCTCAAAATCCTCCTCCTTATTTTCAGAATCTAAGAATGCTCCATCTGAATACAGTTTGGACTGCTCATGATTCTGGTGCTACGTACCATGTTTCTAATGATCGTGTGGCTGCAGAATACAATGGGCCGCAATAGCAGGTTACACATGGGGAACAAATTGCTCATGTTGGTAATACTTCTCATCATCCTACATCTTACTCTCTCAATCATTTACTACATGTGCCAAATATAACCAAAATTCTTCTATTCAACATAATAAACCTCTTGCAATAATAACAATAACATCCAACCGCTCAATACATTCAGCGTATCAGCATCAACTCGGTTAACAGAATCAACATTCAGACTTAACTTAACAGAGGGGATAGCAACGGACGGTTCCGTTTGAAAACCAAACCAAACCTGCAAAAATTTAAAAATTCATCCTGAACCACCCGTTTGAAAACCTACAAAAATTGAATCAAATCAACGGTTTCGGTACAGTTCTAATAGAAATTTTTCAATAAATTGCTAAATTAAAATAGTTTAATGCAAATAAAAAATCACAATCCACAAATTCAAATGTAATAAAAATAAAAATACAGAATCCACAAATCTAATACATAATTATATGTTTTGCTAATAAAAATATTGAAATTAAATATATTTGTTTTATATTAGATCAAGTAAAAATTTTGATGAGCCTGATCGGTTGTGATGCTTATTGTGCCTTGCTTCAGATAGATTCAGTATTTTTACAAATACTTGCTTTCAGGTACTCCCCCTCTTACACTTTCTTGATGTAATGAATGGAATCAAATATTTCCAAATTTTAAGTTTTTTTTTTGCTAAAATGAACCAACTTCTCGTCTGAGTTACAGACAATGTCAAAAATCTTATTTCAAGAAATCTGACTTGTTCTTCGTGTGAATGCTTCAACCTCTCTCTGAAGAGATCCAGCCATAGGAAGCAGAGATAGAGGCATCACAGGTTCACTTTCTCTGTCATTTAATCCATACAGATTACATGGATTGAAATCTTAAAGAATATTGCTTCTGCTACATTTTATTGTTGATGATGCATTTGAAGTGGATGATATGCAACCCAATTGCTCATCCGGAAACACGATCTTCTGAAGAAACTGGCTGATATATGCGCAGCAAAGAAGGAGAAGGAGTATGCTGGATTTTGACCTGTGGTGACAACAACTGGTTTCTCTCAGAAGAAGAGCTATTTGTACATCATCTCCCAACGCCTTACCTTAAAATAGTTGCTTCTATATCAACTTTCAAAATTTTTTAACATTACACATTCAAGAACTATTTGTTGTTTCTATATTCAGTAGGCTATTGGTTTGATCACAAACTGCACATCATGATATGAAATGAAAAAAAATTTGCTTCATTGGCACTGAATATGTTCCCCAACAGGTCTGCTCTCTATTTCCATATCTACTACCTTTTCATCAACCCAAGTCCTTAGGTATATAGTCGAGCAAACAGATGAAAAAGAAGACAAATATTTACGAACAACCATTTTTAATTCAGCCTCAAATAAACAACTCATTCATAAAGAAACCAATTTTCAAGCAAAAATTATATCCCATATCTCACATACATTAAAAATAAAAAGAAATTAACAGAAAACTGTATACACTTATGAATCTTCTAAGTTGATGATTTCTCCACTCAAAGAATCTGAAATTACTGGAAACAAGGCTATAAAATCTTTAATTCGATCTAAATATAAATTATCTCATCCTACAGCAGAAACAAGTCTAGAGTGCACAATTGGAGGCATAGGTGAATGATCTTCCAAGAAAACCTGCATAATAACAAATATTAAATAATCATAATAAAAAAATGAAACATAGTATATAGCTTGAAGTAATATAAGTGTTCAATAAGTACCTGTACAAAATAATTGCTCACATATCCAATTGATATTATCCTTTGTTGTGATTTCATCAATGGATTAGTTCGCAAAGGAAGATATGTTAGACATTGCTTTTCAGATATATGAATGAGTACCACGTTATATCTGGATGCAACCAAATGACCCATGTCTGGAAATACCATCCAATTCTTATATGGAGCAGGGGCAATAAAATAAGATAAAGCTTCATGCAACTTAGCAACTGATTCTAAAGATCCATAAAAATCAACATAAAAGTTTTCATTATTGCACAACTCTTCGATCAGTTCTTTTCGAACTTTCAACCAACAATCTTCTCCAAATCCAAGTAAACTTTCAATTGCACGAAAACCACAATGTCCATCTGATTGGACATCAATAATATTGACAACATATTTTTGTATATATGATAGAAAGCAACCCAGATAATAAATGACACAATTCGATCTTTCTACGTGAGGTTCCAACTTTTTTCTAATATTATCCTCTCTATAGTCCTTAAGATCACCACTTGTAGCTCTCTCACAACTTTCTTGACTTCCATATGTGATATCATAATAAATTCTGGATGTTTGACGTATCATGAGTTGGTTTTATGCCTATGAAATTAAACAATATATTAAAATTTACAATCTTAAGAAATCGAACAAAATCAAAATTACTTTGTTCATTAGCTGAAATAGCAACCTACAACAAAATAGAATTATTAAAACTCAAACTAATATATATATATATATATATATATATATATAGGAGGGATCATGTAAAAGAAAATTCCCATGTGAGAAAAAAGAATGAATCATGTCCACCAGATCTAAAAAAATCAATGGTTGATATTGAATCAAGCAACAACTATAATGCAATCAAGCAACAAAATAATCAAGCAACAACTAAAGCACAATCAAGCAACATTGCAATCAAGCAACGACCTGAATACAATCAAGCAATGCCGTGAATGCAATCAAGACGCTTGATTACCTTTACAATGTTGCTTGATTGTGTTTTAGTTGTTGCTTGGTTACAATGTTGCTTGATTGTATTTCAGGTGTTGCTTGATCATTTGTTGCTTGATTAGATATCAGCCATTGATTTAATTAGATCTAATGGATGAGATTCATTCTTATTTTTAATATACTTATTTATTATCATATGATCCCTCCTATATATATATATATATATATATATATATATATAGGTTAGATCATATGAGAATAGATGTTAATGTAAGAAATGAGAATAAATCTCAGCCTTTGATTTCACAAGATCTGCGGTCATGCTTTAATAATTTCCGTTTTCATTTTATCCTCCGCGAACTTCATTATTACATATTTAAGGGTATCATTGTCATTTAAACTGATGGTATCTCTCTCAAATCATTTCCATTTTCATTTTATCCTCCGCGAACTTCATTATTACATATTTGGATCTGTAATTCCTTTTCTTTTTTATTTTTCACAAGATTTCGATTGTCTTGTTTAGTCATCCAATACACTAAAATTAAATTAAATTTTATTATTATTTAATTGAATTTTCTAATTTAATGAAGTTTTAAATAGATAAAATAAACTTAACATATTCTTCTGAAAAATTAAATTTATTTTTATTTAATTTAATTTTTCTCATTTAATAAAGTATAGAGGAGATAAAATTAAGAGAAATGTTTCTAAAAATTTAATTTTTTTCTTTTAATGATGTATATAGGAGATAAAATAAAGAGAACTGAAATACTTTTTCCGAAAAATTGATTTTATTTTTATTTAATTTAATTTTTTCCATTTAATGACTTATAGAGGAGATAAAATGAAGAGAACTGTTTCTAAAAATTTGATTTTTTTCATTTAATGATGTATATAGGAAATAAAATGAAGAGTATTGAAATCATTTTTTTCTGAAAAAATGATTTTATTTTTATTTAATTTATTTTATAATGAGCAACAATTGAGATAAAATGAAGAATGACTAAAATATAATGAAGAACTGCTAAAATAAAATGCATGTCACATATAACATCAAAATTCACATCGAATTTATTTTATAATGAATCACAATTGAGATAAAATGAAGAATAACTAAGTTATAATGAAGAACTGCTAAGATAAAATGCATGTCACGTGTAACATCAAAATTCGAATCGAATTTATTTTATAATGATTCACAATTGAGATAAAATGAAGTATAAGTAAGATAAAATGAAGTATATAATACATAAAATGAACAAAACACAACTCTTGCGCCCTGTACGTTCGTAATGACTATGTTGCCCTTAAATGAAGTAAAATGAGGATATTATGCCGCATTTTTTGTTACAGCTCTTATGTGATCTGGATCGTTAATGTTGGCAAATCTATGGACGAGATTTATTCTCATTTCTCATGATAAGGGCTATTCTCACCAGATCAGCCCCCTATATATATATATATATATATATATATATATACGGGAGCGTTATAGTATCAACCACCTCCCAGATAAGAAATAAGACCAAATCTGGATCTTTCATTTTATTAATAAACGGTTCAGATTAAATCTGGACTTTTAAAATATTTCGCTGCATCTATAGTGCAAAAAAGTTGCATATAAGGGTAAATATGTCAAAATGCCCTAAACTGAATCTTCCCACGATTTTTTTTTTGAATTTGACGGGAGTCGTTCCCGAAATTACAGTCCACGATATTTCCCCCAACCTACCGCATTTACTCAAGCTCAAAATTTATCCACCGTCGAAAAAAAAAACTTACCACACAGACGACACAAAAACGCAGCCGGCGGGATTGGAGACGGTGCAGAAAGATCGGAGTAACGAGAAAGAAGTAGGAGAAGGTTAGTATAACAACGGGGCAAATTTTTTTTACAACTTTACATACATATTAACATTTGTTTTTATGTTGGGTGATTTTCAATTTCAATAAAATATGAATGAAGACGAACTATGCAGTAAAGATGTGTTTTTGTTCCTTCTATATACTGAATCTTGTTTAGTTTCTTCACATTCTGCGAATTTGTGTTCGAATTTCATTAATTTTGCATAATTTTTTTTTCTGGGGAGATTGAGCGGAAGCGCCGACCGTATACCGACGGAAATTTGAAGTCGACAACGATCAAGAGCGACAATTCAGGTATTGGGTAAACAAAATTCAATTCTCAATTAATCCAATTTTCATTTAATTTACAGTATTAGGAATTCTATTGTAATTTCTAGGGCTTTTAACTGTGACATTTTAGGGCAACTTATGTAGTTAATTTGATCAATATGTGGAATAGTTACTCAAACGATTACAATGTATAACACTCAGGAAATAATGCAACTTTTATTAAAAAGATCTGCAATTTTTAAGCACTACAGCTGCGAAAATATTATCACAGAAGAATACAAAAATATTCCTGAAGAATAATGCATCTCAATTATGTAAATTAATAGGTAGTGTAGTTTGAAATAGAGGGCCTTTTACTGTTACAATTTTGGGCAACATATGTACTTAATTCAATCATTATGTTGAATCAATAATCGAAATATTACAATGACATACATGACAGGATTTTATGCAATAAGTATTGATGACTATTGTAGTTTTTATATACTACAAATGCAGAAAGGTATGCAAAAAATCCAAAACACAACTGCATCTTAAGTATTTGCATTATTAGGTATTATAGTGTAAGATGTAGTGCATTTAACTGTGATAATTTTGTTCAAAATATGTACTACTTTTGTTCAATAGATGGAGTACATACTCAAACGATTACAATGTAATAGAAGAAGAGATAATTTATGCAACTGAAAATATGCAAAATTATGTAATGTAGAATATATGGCTTTTAACTGTGATAATTTGGAGCAACATATGTACTTAATTTGATGACTATGTGGAATCTATACTCAAACTATTACAATGACATACATGACAGGATTGTATGCAATATTTAATGATATCTACTGTTAATTTTATATTCTATAACTGCATAAATATATGGACCATTCTTGTACACAATTGCATCTTAATTATTTCTATTATTTATTTTACATGATTGTATGCAAGTTTTATTGAAATTAACTGCAGTTTTTATATTGATTTATTAACTGAATATTCAATTTTATTGTTTGTTATATTTTATAATAATGCAAGAATGGGACAAAAAAGAGCCGCTTCAAAGGAGCCACACTCTCAGAAAAAAGCTAAAAGAGCAAAAAGTACAGATTCTGAAGAAATGAAAAATCTAGAAAAATCTTTCCCAGAGCTAGGCTACCGATCTAGTCCAAGGCAGTTTGTTGAGGCAATCACAAAATTGACCACTCCTCAACAACAAGCAGTTGCCAGAATGGGTTTCACATCATTATTGAAAATGATGGTGAAAGAAATACCAATGAAGCTAGCACATTGGTGTGTATCTAGTTTTGAACCTGAAAGTTGTTTATTAGTTACACGTGAAAATTAAAGGGTACACATCACAGAAGATGATGTATGGATAGCATTTGGATTTTCAAAGGGGGGCAAACCTGTTCAAAGAAAGACACATAGTGCAGACAATGTCGAGATAAATGTATGGGCTAAGAAGATAGGAAAATCAAAGTACCTGATCAAAAGCACAAACGTAGTAGAGGCAATGCTGGGCGACAAAGAAGGAGGAGAGTTATTTTGTGTTAGCTTTATGACATTGGTTGAATCGGTATTCATCGAAAATTCCTCGGATGGATACATCAAACCGAAGATCATGTCAAACCTGATGGACATTGACAAAATCAAGGAGTACAACTGGAGCAACTACGTCGTGAATTGCCTCATCAGAACTGTCCTTGCATGGAGGGAAAATACTGCTGGGAAGTTCACTGGGCCGATTCTATTTCTTATTGTAAGTAACTTCTAAATCTCTATTTATGCAACTTTTATTTATGTGAACTGCCGTTTTTTATTTCTATTACTGCATGAATAAATGCGAAAGTAATCCTAATATACTTTTGAATCGCAGATGTTTTACGTCGATCGCGTGGTACACTTGCAACGAAAAGTGAATCGAGTATTCCCTTCTGTACATGCTTGGACTGCCAAATTGCTGAGACAAAGGCATAAAGACGAACTCAGAAAAAGCAAGGAATTTGGGAAAGGCCGTATGGAGCCTAGATTGCATGTGACAGAAGAAATGATTGATAATTTCAACAATCATGCGGGTGCTATTATGAAGGGTGAACCAACAGATCAAGAAAAGGAAAAGATTGGAATGGAACATGGAACAGAATCCGAGATGTGCAGCGAGGATGCATATATAAAGGATCTTATATCAAGCATGAAGAATGCTTCTTCTTCTGTGGCCAATTTCCTACAAAAATTGACCAATGCTTCAGAAACTACAATGTTGAATCCAAGATTCAAAGTTGCATTTGAAGCATCAAAATTCCTTGTGCCTGGTAACTTCGAAGCTAAACCAAAAGAGGATCACAGAGTAATTTCATCGCAAGCAGTCTTGGATGACGATCCTGAATGGGAAGAGTGTTTAAACCAAATGATGGATACATGGGAAATAATGCAAGAATACCCTTCCTTCAGCATGGGATTTACACAGCTAGTAAGAAAATTATACTTCAAAAAAATTACAACTTAATAAAATCCTGAACTGCGATTTTTTTGTTTTTTAAATGCAGTTTGCTGATCTTGAGAAGGAAACTGAATTTAACGAATACAGAGGAGGTGAAGAAATCGAAACACAACACATGGACACTGAAGAAACCGTCTTGGAAGAAAACACGGTGGATAAAGAATTTGAAGATTTTGAGGAAGGACCGAATATTTCCTTAAAGAAAGCAGTGGTTCAGGTATATTTTTTTTAGATATTATTCACAATCAATTTTTTACATTTATATTAATACTCAATTCAGATTTTACATATTCGATCTGAAATATACAGGGGAAAAAAAGACAAACACAATGAAAAAACAATTGAGACAACAACGACTGCGGAAAAAAGAAAATCAAGCAAGGTGACATCGCCATACGTAGTCAATGTGAAAAAACCCAGCAAGAAAGTGTTAAATGATTCACGGTCCATCTACTATTGGATAATGCACGAGAAAACAACAGGGGGGTAAGACATTTTTTATATCATACCTAATATATTCCAAAGTATTAACTTTCCTAAAATTTTCCCCAGTGGAGAATACGTGTACGAAGACCAAAGGACACATCTGACAATGAAAGATTTGAGAACAATGGCACCTTCAATTACTGTGAGGTCAGCAGTCGTAGATGCATGGTGCTCATTACTAAATTCAAAAGAGCAAGAAAGAGAAGCTGATGCACCGTACAGATTCTACTTCACCACGTACCCCTGTGTAAGAACATTTTTACATTTTTAAAATTTTTATTATTCAAATATAACCTTAAAATATGTTAACAAATTCATTTATAAATAAATATTTAAGTTATGTTGCATTAATTAGTAAGGTACACATTACATGTTAAATTACTGCACTGTAAATGATTTTTAACTGCATCTTTGTTTAATATATAGTGCAGAAAATAAATTATATTTATACATGATAATATATTTAAATGGAATAATTTATAAATAAATGTGTTGCTTACTTGTCTTCAAACTAAACATCCAGTTTACTTTTATTACATTCAGAGTTTCACCATAGTAGACAAGCCGAAAGCATGGACCGATGAGCACGCAGAAACAGAAATGTTGCAACGTTTGAGTTTGGAGCTAAAAAACAACCCAAAAGTAAATATGGAAGAACTCGACCTGGTAAAGTTTATTGTTTGTTACAAATTGAATTAATTACTTGAAATGAAATACTAAATAAATAATATGAAACAACAACACAGGTGTTCTTGCCAATATGCATGGATTTTCACTACTACGTGATATGTTTCGATTTGGTCGAAGGAAAAATACTACTACTAGACAACTCCAACCAGCTGGACAAGAAAGATCTGACAGCAAAATATGGTGAAACACCGAACAAAGTGGTATGTCTAAAAGCTTTTAATTACAAATAATTATAAAAAAAACTAACACAACAATTTACCAAAAATTGCAAGTGAAAATATTCATTGACTTTCTACATGAAAACAATATTCAAGAAAGAGGAGAGGTAGTGGCCAATGCAAAGATAGAATGACTGAGAATGAAATGGAGATCATCCACCAACCACGTTGACTGCGGTGTGTTTGCCATGCGACACATGGAAACTTTCAAGGGAGAATCAACTGAAAACTGGGACATTGGAATTCCTCAGAGATCGAAACATGCACTGAAACTTTTACGAATGGAGATGTGTCAGTCCTTAATCGGATCAAAGAACAACAAGCAGGGTAAGAAGTACATTGAAATCGCCAATGAATTCTTCAAAAAAAACTGCAAGGACAAAAATCTTGACATGGCGAAATACTTGGAAACCTACCGTGGCTAGACATTTCTGTTTGTTTTATCATTAACTTATGTTTTTTGTTATTTTGGTTATGTTTAGAACATTGCTTGGTTCATGTTTTGGATACACTATTTTATTAATTATTAAGACTTAAAGTATTTGTTTTGAATGTACTTCACTTTTGATTAAGATATATATTTGTGTACACTTTTTGGATATGACTTTGTAACAGCAGGTATATAAAAATAAAAATTCAAATAATACTGTAACTATTATAAACAATTACTGCACTATCAGACAATATTTAACTGCAGTTTCTGAAAAACGTAAAATTAAAGCGATTTATGTTTAGAAATGTAAATATTCGAAGCCATATACGCATCACAAAGAAAATTGTAAAATAATAATGTAACTACTAATTTATTACTGCACTTTCAGACTATATATAACTGCATGTTATGAACAACGAAAATTTAAATCGATTTGTTTTTTGAAATGTAAATATTCAAAGCTATATACGCACTATCACATTAAATTTGACTGAAATTTTGTAAAACAAAGGAAATATGAAAGAAAACAAACAACTTATATAATAAGCAATACTAAAACACATTTACTGTAACAATTAAATATTATATCTGTACAATTGCAGACGAGAGAACTGCAAAAACAATATGTACACAAGTTATAAATGATTAAAAAAAATATTCAATTGCTGTAACATTTATCGATAAAAAATACAACATTACAGACGATTGTATTACAAAAAAATGTGTACAAAACTCGTAAGTAATTTATCATAAAATGTAAATAACTTATTTGCAAAATATTATAACTACAACTGCACCATTGCAGGCGGAAACACTGCAAATTTTATACCTGAAATATATTAAAAGTAATTATATATCATTTAGAAGTAATACATGAAAAATATAACAAAAACACCACAACATTACAAACTAATAAACTCTGTAAAATTAGTTAAAAGCAAAATGAGATTGATTAAATAAAAAGAACTCTCACTTCAGAAAAGTAATTCAAAACAAAACAATATAAAAACATGAAAAAGAAAAAATGTTCCTACAATTTACGCAGCAAAAAAGAAAAAACATAAATACATCAAACACTACTCCCAGCATCCTTAAACTTGTCATAATTACGCGAGTCATGAGTAGCCATTTTTTTACATTTTCTGCAAAGCCGAAGATGCTTGTTCGTCTCACGAATTGCCTTCTCTTTATTTGACATAATACGAGTACCACTTTCTTTCGTCTTCACAACATCAGGAGGGTGAACATCAACTTTTTCTGGTATTTCAGCACCATAAAAATTCTGTATCATATGTCTCTTATCACCCACCGCACCAGCATTCTCCATTCCAGACACATTCTTTCCAGCAAGATCAATCACAGCCATAAAGTCAGACAACTTACTAACGTCACCGTCAAACAGCTGCAGCCATCCATAAAAATTAGATGTAATCCGATTCGTCAAACTCTTGCATTGATCGGCAGCAACAAAACGGTCCAGACTCTCAGCATCAAAAACTTGTTTGTTCTTCATCAAATGAACCTTCTTCCATCTCTCAAGCAAATATTTCTCTGGAATAACTGATACAAACTTGTTCTTCATAACAAAAAAAGACATGCTTACAGAAAAATCCCATCCTCTCAAACATTTTGCAGCTGCATACGTAATCCACACCTACTACATCGTAAACAACTGTAAAATTCTCGTTCAAATCATCAATAAGCTTATAAGTCTCTTTACCATCAGCAATCAATCGTTCATGAAGAGCCACTCTTTTTAAACAATCCTTAATCTCATCTTGAACCTTTCGAAATTTTTTTGCAGAATACACTCTTGCAGCATGCTTCTCAATATCCAAATCAGTCTTCAAACAAGGAAAAAAACACTTATCAAGATAATTCAACTTAGCATTTTGATGCCTTTGAGCATCTAAAGCATGGTTGAACTGCATCCAAAACTCTAGCAAATTCGATCTACACCTAGTATACTTCTTGTAAAAGCTGTTTTCACACTCAGATATCGAAGTAGTTCTCAGCAAACCACTAAGTGGGAAATCCCTGAAATACGCTGGAACCCAAAATTTGCGGTTTTCAAACATAGTTGTAAACCATGTATCACCAATCAAACCATACCTGCTCATAATACCTCCCAAACTTGCATCAAAATATTCAGAATCTATCACCTCAGACCACACACATGCATTAAGTTCTTTTTTGAAATTTTCATCTGCCCTAAGCTCCTTAGAAATCTTATCAGCAACTTTAAGCATTATATGCCACATACACCATCTATGACGCGTACCCGTCAAAAATCTTTCCACAACAACTTTCATGCCCAAGTCTTGATCCGTAATAATTAATTTTGGAGAAGACCCCTACAATCCACAAAATTCTTAAATAACCAAACAAAAGAAGCCGCATCCTCTTTAGTCAACAAACCAGCAGCAAATGTAACAGGCTTTCCATGATTGTCTTTACCAGTAAATGGAGCAAAAATCATGCAATACCTACAACATTATAAAAAAAAA
>JAPKLW010001049.1:250890-265408 GCA_026898455.1 Plectranthus barbatus | reverse complement strand
GGTAGAAGCTTGTGCTTGTGCTCACAATGATGCTGCTACTGTGATCAAATTTCTGCACAAAAATATTTTCACACGGTTTGGAACTCCAAGGGCAATCATCAGTGATGTAGGGACTCATTTCATTAATAAGAGCTTGGCTGCTCTTCTTGCCAAGTACAACATTAATCACAAGGTCTCAACTGCTTATCATCCACAGACCAATGGATTGGCTGAATTGTCAAACAGAGAGGTGGAGAGTGTCTTGGAAAAGGTGGTGAACACCACAAGGAAGGACTGGTCTAAACATCTGGATGATTCGTTGTGGGCTTACAGGACAGCCTATAAAACACCTTTGGGGATGTCTCCTTATAGGATTGTCTTTGGAAAAGCTTGTCATTTGCCCCTGTAAATGGAGCATAAGGCATTTTGGGCTACCAGGAAACTGAATCTTGATCCTAAGTCAAGTGGGGAAAAGAGGATGTTGCAGCTTAATGAATTGGAAGAATTGAGGATTCAGAGCTATGAGAATGCAAAGATATACAAGGAAAAAGTGAAGAGATGGCATGACAACAAGATTATAAATAGACACTTGGAAGAAGGGCAACAGGTTTTACTTTTCAATGCTAGATTGAGGTTGTTTCCTGGCAAACTAAAGTCCAGGTGGTCAGGACTTTTCACTTTGGTAAAAATTTACCCTCATGGAGCTGTGGAGCTGAAAGATGAAGGCACAGGAGATACATTTAAAGTCAATGGACAGAGGGTCAAACAATATCATGGAGGAAGAGCAAGCTGAAGGATTCTTCCAAGCTGGATGAACCTTAAAGTGAGGTAGCCTAAGCCGTCATGAGGACTAGATGAAGCATGTGATGAAGGCTTAGGATATTTTAATTCCGCATTTATTTTCTGTCTAGTTAAATTTAATTTTGATGTGAATAAATTTTAGGAATAGTTAAATGCTTCAGCCTGTAAGTAGCATGAGTATTGAGTCCTTCTTAGTTTTTTTTTATGTCGTGCAGAAGACTTCGTATTTTATTTAGTATGATAAGGGTTTAAAATTTAGTCCATAAATTCAGTTCGTAAAAAAAAAAAGGAAATAGTGCTTTTGGAATTTGTGGATAGGGATTAACCACATAGCCGTTGAGGAGAGAGAGTGCGGTTATCCCTAGGAATGACGGTTTAGGAAGGTTACCTTTTTGAACTGAGAGGAAAGGGTGTGTCTAATCAAGGGAAGTCGAAGGGTTTCCTTATTTCCGAATGTTTAATTTTGCTTTAAGTGGGGTTATTTATATATTGTACATATTATTGCAAAACTTCAAAAACACTCCGCCTTTAGCAAAATTTGGCAGAGGAAACCGGGAAACTTTGTGCATAAATCAAGTCGCTTGTGTCAAATAAAAGGTACAAATTCCTTGTTCACTTTACTTTCTTGCCTGTGGGTGTTAAGATTTTGTCTCGACTTTGGATTTCTGCATTCTTGTTTGAGTCTGCAACGAAGAATGGTTGGTATGTCTGTGTTCTTGAAACTTTTGGTGAACTGCCGTCTGTGCTTTAGATTATTACTCTTTGTCTGCATGATTTTTGAACCCATGGATTTGATTAAAGAAATGTCACAACTAGTTTTGGTTTCTGTGATCATTGCGAGTAGCATGCAGTAGTTCTGACAAGTTTTTCTGACAGATTAATGTTAGGGCTCGAGATAACTTTGAAAACTTTAAACTGGAGTTTGATTTACTGCATGAAACGTTGAGTGAACTCAAAGTTTAGGGGTGAACATGTTGATTTGAAAAGAAATTTTGAGTTGTTCTTGGAAAATTTGGGTCTGACGTTTGCGTTTTGTAGAGTTGAATATGAGGACAAAGCAAAGTGGGAAGAAGAGACCAGGGATGGAAATTGAGTCCCCTGTGGCAACCCCTGAAAAGGCGAGCCCAACCCCATCAAAACCCAAGACCACTAAGAAGGCAAGGAGGCCGGAGCCTACTCAACCATTGAGGAGGTCAAGCAGGGTTGTTGTCTCAATTATGGCCCAGAGGAACGCGAAGTTACCACCCACTAGTGCAGAGAACCCAGTAGAAATTCCCGATGAGCCAGCCAAAAAGCCTAAGACTGTGGTTATCAAGTCTAAGCAAGGGAACTTGATGGATTTGGTTGACGCAGCCACATCAAAGCTAGGCCATGAAACCATAAAGAACCCCGCAAAGGAAGTCGTTCCTGAAGAATAGGATGATGTACAATCTAAAGCCACAGGGTCTGAGGGAGAAGAAAGTGCTGATGGCCAGTCTGAGGAGCCAGAGGCAGAACAAGAAGATGTAGACACAGAGGTAGAAGAAAGTGCTAATGGCCAGTCTGAGGAGCCAGAGGTAGAGCAAGAAGATGAGGAAACAGAGGTAGAAGCAAGTAAGGATGGCCAGTCTGAAGAGCCGGAAAACGAACGCGAAACAGATAAATCAGAGGGTGATGCTACCAGCGCAGAGGAAACAGAAACTAGGAAGGAAGTAAATGTTGAAGAGGAAGCCATTGGAGATAATTCTACTGCACAAAAGAAGCAAGCAACCACGTCTAGTGGGAAGTCCGCAAGGAAGGACAAGGCAGCCGTACCTGAGCAAGCTTCAGCTTCTAAGAAGCGAAAGAGAGTTGAACCGGTCGAAGATGACAAGGGTGTTGTGAGAAATAGGAAGATCGGGAGGCGTGTAAAGCAAGTTGCCATTAAGGAAACAAAGGCAAGCACAACAAAGGAGACGGACAACGCAAGGAAGAAAGAGATACAACGTGGCAAGGCCAAGGTTGTCGAGTTGTCCGCAGAAGAGATTGATCGAATTCCAAAATTTTCATCCAAGCTCCATCAGAAAAGAATGCACGAGCTTGCGAGTCGCAAATTTAATCTGGAAAGGGGATTCAAGGATCTGTCTAAACTGCCTGCCGAGTTACTTCGAAGTGTTGAACAACAAGGATGGGAACCATTTGTGGTGATGCAGCCTGCGCCAGTCATTGCTCTAGTCCGCGAATTCTATGCTAATTGTGAGCAGTCCACAGGGGTGGACTATGAACTTCGAGCAATTGTCAGAGGGAAGGAGGTATTACTGAACCCAAGGACGGTCCACGCTGTTTATGGAACACATCCGCCGCAGCCAGATACTTTTATGGATTTGCTGAACACAGTGACAAGGTAGCACCTTGATGAAGCTCTAGGTGTAGTGTACGTGCCAGGAGCTCGATGGGTAGATGAGACCAAAGACAACCTGTCTACTCTGGCCAGTTTTCTCACAACCGAAGCCAACACCTGGATCCACTTTCTAAGGAATCGGATCAGTTCTACAACTCACAATACCCTGGTTGGCCAAGAAAGAATCTTGATGGTGGCAGCCATTGTGAAAGGAGATCCAATAGACATCACTCCCTTTATAAGCGTGACCATTTTTCTGTCCCTCGCTAATTTCTGAACTTTGTAAGCGTGCAGGAGTGCCTTTTCACTTGGATGAGCCGCGGAGCATTGCTAAGAGCTATTTTAACATTCCTTACCTGACAAAAAGGCATGCTAAGTATTTTTGAAGATATCGCCGTCTAAGAGAATTATTCGTTTTGGAGCTAGAGGTAAGCTTAGACCTCGATATATTGGTCCTTACGAGTTCTAGAAAGAATTGGAGCCATAGCATATCGTTTGTCTTTGCCACCGAGTTTCATAAATGTTCATAATGTCTTTCACGTGTCACAATTGCGGAAGTATATCTACGATCCAAGACACGTTATTCAACAAGATGAAGTTCGGCTCCAGCCTGATTTAACTTACGAAGAAGGACCAGAGGCAATCATGGATTTCAAAACGCAAGAGCTCCGCAACAAGAAGATCAACCTTGTCAAAGTTCTTTGCAAGCATCATGGCACTGAAGAAGCAACGTGGGAAATTGAAGACAAGATGAAGGAGAAGTACCCCGAGCTATTCATGTAATTGCGAAATTTTGGGACAAAATTTTTTGTAGTGGGGGAGGATGTAACGCCCCTCGTAAATTTTAAATGTAATTATCAAATTTCCGGAAATTATATTTTGTTATCGAATCCAATTCGAAGCTATGCGATCGATTTGATTGGAAATTTATTATTTTGAGCATTTATTTAATTTCCAATCCTATTTCAAGAAGAATAATTAAATATTAAATTAATAATTAACGTCGATAATTTATTTGATGACCCGACATTTTCATATCGAAAAAATATCGATCGATAAATATTCGCGAGTAGACGAAATATTACGGTCTCCCGTGCAATGACGCAAGGAGATGTGGAGTTGACGTGAGGTGATGTTAAAGTGACCGATGTGACAAGCGAATGACAACCACTTTAACCTTTTTGACTTTCGGTAATTCCGAAATTACCCTCGCCTCCCTTCTATAAATAGAAGGCTTACACTTAAAGTTTTACTTTCACTTTCTCTCACAAATTACTCCAAAGAATTTCCGGCGAGAATTCCAGCGAACTCCGGCGAGCTCCGACGAAGCTCCGGCGAAGTGTTTTCAAGGTAAAACTATACCTTTTTCGGAATCCTCTCTTCATTTCCTTTCCATTTCCAACCTTAGAATCTCTTTCTTTTGTATTTCGAAGTAAGAAATCAAGGAATCAAGGGTCAATCAAGCCCCCGAAGCTCAACGAACGTCCTAGAGGTATAGATCGAACCTCCCTCTAGCTATTTTATCGATTTAAGCATGTTATGATTTATGCCCTAGTGTAGAAATGTCATGATCTAGGCTTGATATTGAGTTTATGAGTACGTATGCATGTTTAGCATGTTATATTATGATCCTAGAAACGATATATCGACGTGGGAATCGAGTTGTGTTGATTTTGGAGTATATTTGGTATAATTGCCCTATATTGAAATGTTATGGTTAAATCTCGATCCCAACATGTTTTGATGGTTTAAATCGTGTCTAGACTCATTATATATGTTTAGAAGTTATTTCGTGTTGTTAGAAATCGATTGGATGAGCCCGGATAACCGTTTGAGCCAAAACACAAAAATCCTGCCGAAGGCATCAAGCCTCTGTTTCGATCGACACAGATTGTGTCGATCGACACAATTTGTGTCAATCGACACAGATGCTGTTCCTTAAGATTTTGTTGTCGACCCTTTGTATCGCTCGACACACTTCATTTCGATCGACATTCTTGATATATCAAGCCATTTCGATCAACACAGTTGGTGTCGGTCGACACACACATGAATTCGGTCGACATTTCTTCATGTCGACCGACACACACCAAACCGGTCGACACATGCTTCGGTCGACACACAAATGTATGTCAAACGTGCATATCGATCGACACCACCTATGTCGATCGATACAAATGCATAATTTGAAATTTTCAATTTTCATTCTTCGATCGATTCGACTTATCATTCATACCTTTTGATATCCTTTCAATTGTTCATTTAATACAACCATATCTAAACTCTAAATTCATCTTTCAACCAATTGAATTCCAATTTCGATCAATATTCCTTGTATCAATCGACAATGAGATGTTATCTTCCATAACTTCTTTGAGGATCTTTTCAATTTAAATCAATTTGATTTGCTTAACCAAACTCTTGTAACTCGAACTTCCTTTGAAGCTTATTGTTTAAACCAAACTTATTAAACCTCAACCTTTGAAATCTTAATTCGATCTTTATTTGAGATCAAAAATCTTCTCGATTATTTCATTGAAACAACTTGATGAGTTCTTATACTCTCAAGCAATGTACGATGATTCATAATGAATATGAAACATCTTTCAATCTTAAACTCTTGAAAGTACTTAGTCACTTGACGAAGTCATTTGTTTTGTTCAATCAAATTGAACTACTATTCATGCTTCTTGATTTAAGGCTTGATATTGAATCACGAGCTATCGAATTAACGTTTGACTATCTTGTCCGTCAAACTAAATTGCCAAGACATTTTTCCAATTCCTTATCCGATGTCTCAAACGTGAAAAGTCCAAGATTGATTAAGAGTCTAGAACTATTTAATGAGTTCGATTTCAAATAATCTATTATCCCTTGAGGATTTACTCGTATTCCTTATGTCATAGGAAAGGGGAAGGAGAAGATCAATTGCTAGATCAACCAATCACGTAACCACACCTACTCAAGGTGGGCTTTCTTTTACCCTATATAATGGGCCAAATTAAAAATATGAAATGATGTTTTCTTTTCAAAGCATATCAAGCATGAAATGAAATGTTTTGTTTTAAACTGCTTTGTCATTGCCTACTGTTTGTGTTTGCTATCTGTCCTCTCTGTGGAGGAACCCCTCTCAGAGAAGAACATCAAACGTATTCAACGTGGATGTTGACTCTGCGTTTTGCGAGTCTTATCGATCGTACCCAGGTAGTGAAAGAGATACCATGGGTTAGTGCACTATGATGCTGACATGTTAGGGGTCATGCCCTACTCGGACTAGCATCGTGACTGTGGTACGTAGCCACCTCCCAGTCACATAATCATTTGCAGATAGTTAACTAAGTAAAAAGGGGCATGCTCATTCATGAAATGTTTTAGTGCAATGGGAGGATTTCAAACTTAAAACCCCATGTGCGACCCGATTAAAAAGGCATGACAAACTTATATGTATGTATGTTTTAGGGCATGTGTTCACTAAGTACAATTTTTACTTAGCCCCTCGCATTATTTCTAAAATGCGCAGGTTAAAAGAAGCTTTTGGAGCAAGAGTACGAGGCAGCAGTCGAAGTAGAGCTGAAGATTCTTTTTGTAATAGTTAGATGCTGAAGTATGTATCTTCATATACATACTTCATTGATAACTTTCCGCTGCTGAAACTCTTTATCTTTTGTTAGCCTTTTGATGACATCATAAATACTCTGATATTTGATTTACTCAAGAAGCTACGATCCCTTCTTGAGGAGGCACCCCTTTATTACCTTTTGCTTAACTTGGGATAAGTGTGATGGTTTCTTTCTTATCTGCTTGAACTTTTCTTATTATAGACAATGATTGTTAGGAATAATGCATAGTTTAATTATTTGTCGAAAAACATTAGTTGACAATTGTAGATTCGAAGAACTAGACACACAAGATCAAGCTCAATCAATAATTATAGTTGGTCATTTCCAACGAACAATTATGAGAATAAAAGAATAACAATTGATGGTTAGAGGAGAGATCAAACCAAGTTGTCGAAAAGAGTTGTCAATTCATGATGAATCGACAAACTGAGAGAAATAGACGAACTAATATTATCCACTGATTAACAAGAGTTACATCTATTGACCATCGAATAAAGTGTTTATAAGGTAAATTAAAGTGTCTATATTTTACAAAAGCGCACAACAACGGACACCTGCAAATTAAAGTGCTTAATATACGCAACGTGTATAAATTAACAATTTTTAGAGTAATACTTATATTGTGTTTTTAATATATGTTAATTAAAGTGTATATATTGGTTATTGAGGCATTTTTAGAGTAATACTTATATTGTATTTTTAATATATGTTAATGCATAATTATTTAAGTTTTGAATATTTATTTTGTTAGAGTTTGATTATTATCATATAGATTATTATAGTTGTTTGTTTTTTATTAAAAAAATAATTATTTTAACATAATATCATATTATAAAATTTATGAATGTAAAATGATAGAAAATTGCATGACATGCCGTTGACAATATGATTAGAAGAGAGTAAATGAAAAAATAGTAATTTTTGGAAAAATATGATTGGAAGAATAGAAAAACAACGAAAATAAATTATTTTTGGAAGCCCATTCATAATTATATATTCAAAAGAGAGATAAAGCTTTTTAAATTCTCCCATATTAATAAAGAAAAAACATAAATGAATGAAAACAATTATAAAATAATCATTGTAATAATCCACATCAGTAGATAATCTAACACGTACAAATGGTCGCAGAGCCCGAATTTTGCAACTCTAAATTATAGTACAATTGTTTAATAATAATTTTATGAATATTTATTTTTTTAATAAATAAAATTTGTTACAGTAAGGTATACCACGATTACAAAGTATTGTGCAATTTTAGTATACCACGATATATGGTAAAATTTTGGTACGGTACTATATTTACTGTACAATATTAATATTCAATTTATGTTATATTTAGATCTCGGTGTACCTATAGTTTTTGGTACGATAACGGTATGAATTTTTTCATACCGTAAAACTTTGTAGAAGATTTTTGGTATATTGTACCGACCCACACCTAATGACAACACATTGATCAAAGTGATATGTTTGTTGGAATATATATTTGCGAGCGATCATTTACCATTTCAAATGTATATTTTAATATTGGTATACACAAAAATTTTATATTATTTAATTTATGTAAGTATTTAAAGTAAATCTGTAAGAATATTGTGTACTTAAAATGCTTATTTTAATATAGGTATAAAAGAAATTCCTAAAATAATTTAAATCGAATAATATATAAACTTCACTATTTTGGTGTACTAAAAATTTAAAATCTTTAGTTAATTGATAAGTTCATAATTCACTCACATATATGTAGGTTTCTACATTTGTTTCATAAAATGTATCGTAGTTTTATAAATTTTATATGCATGATTTTATATAAATACATGTTATGATTTGGGTGTTAAAGTCTCATTAGGTTTTCATGAGAAGAAATGTGTTAAATAAAAAAAAGAAAAAAGTAAAACTCAATCCGAAAGTTCAAGATCTGTGACAATCAATGCACTTTTCATGACGGTGGATATGGTTGTGAGGGGGAGCTAGGATGGTCGACACAAAGTTATGACATACAAGGAATAAAGCAACACTCTTCGTGATGATCGAGATGGAATTCCTGTCAACCAACACAAAATGCAGAAATTATTGGCTTACGGATTTTAGTGCTTATGTTTCATCACCTAATCTCTCCATAGTATATATAGACAGTGCGACACTATTTGTAGCATAATTATACGCTTTAATTTCTTTATTTATAATTCAAGAGTTGTGTATGCAGAAGAGATGAAAAGTGGTAGTCAATTAATGACGGATCCAAAAATATTTGTTAAATATGATTCCATTCAATTTTTATGTAATAAAAAGAGCACATAATTAAATAGATATATGAAAATACTATGCATAAATCTAAAAATTTTACATTAAATTAAATTATTATTGGCCCCTCTTCATTCTAAATCCCCTCACACTCTCTTATTCTTCATTCTCAAACACTTTTTTCTAAATAATTTGCAGTAAAAATAATTATTTCATAAAAATATCATATCATAATATTTTTAAAACAAAAAGAAATCTTATTTTTAAGGGTGTTAGAAGTCCACCCAGCCCTCTTAGTAGATCCACCAATATAGTGAAGTGCATGTAAAAAGTTATAAGAGTATACAATTATAAAGCAATGTGAAGATTTATTGGAGGTATAAATTTATTGCGTTGACAAATTTAAAGTTTGATCTAAAATAGATTGACTTTTAAAATTTAAATACTATATATACATGTAAAAAAATAATATAACTTATAATAAACTATAAGGGAAATTATATACTCCACGTATCGCGCGGGCAGCAAACTAGTAAGCATATATAGTTGTAGCTCACCATAGAGTAGGCAACATAAAATTACTCATATATAGTGTATATGTGAGATATTTATATTAACATCCATTTTATTTGTTTTAATTAATTTATCATATCTTATTTTATAAATTACTAATTAGTTTTTAATTCAAAATAATATTGATAAATTATTTTATTGATATAAATGAGTTTCACCTCATAGTTTTGATTTTTAGTATTAATTTAATAATTCCAATATTATTATATTTTATATAGTGAAAATCCACAATCTTATTTCTCAAAACTCTTGAACTTTCAAACTCTTATTTCTCTCTCTCCCCTTTTCTTTGAGGACCAAAAGAAATTTGTTAAATAGTGTGCCTTGAAGATTGCTTGTTACATTAGATAGTTAATCATATGCATTCGTGCATGTTTTATACATATTAAATTTTGATCTCAAACTATTTGATGTGCATTTCGATTTTTTATTCCAAATTATTGAAAATTTATATACTCAATCTCCTTCGTTTGATCTCTGCTATTTTAAATTAGAATATCGCAATATGATATTAGTCATTGTTCTCCACGAATACCATTTCTGATGTTCACACACATACCTTATGGAGATTCATATTAATATTGTATTATTCATGTTGTGAGTTCATGTTTTCCATCCAATATAGCTTCACTTTTATATTCCTAAGCTCATTTTTTTTTCTCCTTAATTGCTATAACATCAAATCAAGTTTTTACTTTACCTAAGTTGGTTAAGTCTGGTTTCAGTTATATTATGACAACTTAGTTAGTGTTGGTCTCGAAATCAGAGAAATGAAATGTGCAGCAAAAATACTTTAATTTGCACTTGTCTCTGAAAACTAACTAAGATTCAGTTTCCAGATTCCAGAAAAGTCAGTTTTAACCTTAGTAAAATATTAAGTAAGTTTCAGAGTATACTCTTCAATACTTGGTCAAATATTGATGGTTTCAAAGTAAGCTTGGACACTTAAGTACAAAAATTTAAATAAAGCGAGTACAAAACAAGATATTTATAGTGGTTTGGAATCAAAGTCCTACGTCCACTCTTACGAACATAATTGGGAATCAACTTAGTTTCAGTGAACAAGCTTTCTCACGATCTATGGATAGCCCGTTGGAAACCTCCGTCCTTCGATCTGCTATCGTCACTCACCCAGACACTCCTTGTAAGCTGGTCCTTCTTCAGGTTGAAGTGAGGACGCGCCACGCATCCTTCTTCCTGGATGATAGATGTTTTCTCGTTCTTCCCAGAACTCAGTAAGTTTGGCAACGCCCGTGATAGTCAATATCCCAGAGTACGATACTGAGTGCTATGAATATAACTTCGAAAGTTATATTCACCAAGAGTATTTCTTCAGCTAAAAGCTTTAGCCTCAGTCTCGTGATTGGAACTCACAGAATTTCAGAGAGTATGTGTAGAAAGTTGAGCAGAGTGTCGGCTTAGCTTTTCACAAGAGTTTCGATAATGATTCTGCTAGGTTGTCGACCTATTTATAGTCTCTAGGTGCAGATTGGTTGACCATTTGAATTCTTCCCGTTAGACATCATCCATACTTTTGGTTTGCTCTACCGTCTGCTTTCTGTTTTTGGAAGTGTATTTTCCACTAACTTTTGTCAGACTAAGTTTCAGTCCAAGGAATCCGAGTATCCTCATACTGATTTTTTGACTTAGCATTGAAATGACTTTAAGTTTGACTTCGAACACTTGTGATTCACATGATTTTGATTGTTGACACTGAAAACTAACATTCCAAAGTTAGTTTTAGTTTTCACCTTACATTGGAAAACTAAGTTTCTGGACTTACTAAGTTTCAAGCACAACTTCTCTTTAAGCATGGAAACTTGGTTCTGTATATCTCGAGCTATATCATCTTGAATGTCTTCATAAGAAACTCAGTTTCTGATTTCTCTGCTCGGTCTTCAGCATCTAAATTTTTAGTCTATTAAAACTCGATCAATCTTATACAAGGATTACATTTAAAGACTTAAAAAGTTAATACTCAAGTAAGTTTTGACATATCAAAACATCAAATTAGGAGAGAAACTGAAACTTAGTTTCTAACAAATTCCCTTTTTTGATCTTTTCAAAACTACTTTCTTAAGTCAAAAAAGAAAAGGAAGCATGGTGAATTGATTTCACAAAGACACTAATCAGAACACGGATTCTTATTCTGACCTACTCTATTTGATCTTTTTCATGAATTGGAGAGATATTTCTCGATTAATCATAGAGCAAAAAAGTAAGTTTGCTTATCACACTGGAAAAATGTGAGTTCAGCCAGGTTGAAAATACTTACAAAAGGGAGAGAGAGAGAGAGAGAGAGAGAGAATGAGTGATTGTCTTTAAGTCTTTTTCAGATATTTCATTAATGAGAGAGAATTACAAGTACAATGAAAAATGTGAAACTGAACTTACATAAGAAAACTAAGTACACAAAGACTCAATACCGCAAGAATCATGGAGGAGGAGGATCAAATGAAGAAGAAATAGATCCAGATAGTTTTGCAGTAAGCTCAACAAGTATATTGTACTGATCACGCCTCCTGTTCTCCTTAGCCTCTCCATTTCCTTTGTTTCCCTCCTCTTCTTCTCTTCTTATTCTTTAAGCTTTCTCTCCTAGTTCTTTTTTGGCCCTCGTCTCCCCCTTTTTGACAATATCGACAAGGGTTGATATAGTGGATTTAATAGAGGAGATGGACCTAAGGTTTTAGCTTCCTTGCGATCTTTTGCATCTAATTGAGCTTTGATCACCTCAAGCTGATTTTGAAAGTACGCTTATATCTGAGTCAGCATGGTAGTGGGTGCAGAATCAGAGGTAGTTTGATGAGCAGAACCAAACATCTCAGTTTCAATCACAGCGAGCGCAAAGGGCACCACTTTCAATGGTCTTGTTCTCTCCTCCTCCTGCCTTGCAAACTCCTCCTCTTCCCTTCTCTCCAGCTCAGCTTCCTGCTGCTTCTTCAACTTCTCAGCTTCGTGGGCCTCAATCAACCTCCTGGTTTTCTTGGCCCGTATCAGCTTCATCGTCCTAGAAAGATTGTCACACCTGGAGCTTACTAACATTTCAACCAGTTCAGCTACTCGCTTCTCAATGGATCTCAGTGTCAGTGTAGTAGACTGAGCGAGAGTCTGCTCCAATTCCTTCTTCTCTTCCTCTGCAGCCTGCAGCTCATCCTTAGCCTGCACTAACCCATCTTCTATCCTCCGTTGCTGCTCAAAAAGCCTCATCACCTTATCACTCCTCGCAACATTGATTTTCTGATTTGCTCCTGGAGTTGGTTCTGGAACTGACATCTCCTCTGACGCAGCATGGGAAGGAGACTTAGTAGGAGTGGAAGGTAGCTGGGTAATCGGATGAGCAAAGATCGGAGAATAATGCACAAAAAGATAGTCAGTTGGGGGCAGCCTGTGAGCATCCAAATAGGCATTGTTTGCATCATATGTCTCGGCTCGGTAAGATCGGATAGTCAGCATCCTCATCCTGACTTCTCTCTTATTTATTTGTTGGGTCTCCATCTGGGCAATCCATTCTGTTGCCCATACCTCCTCCGACCATCAGAAAGTCATTCACAACTTGGCTTGCATAATTGGAAGATCCTCAGTGTTAAGTTCATGCATAGCCAGGTCGAACCTCCTCCATCGTCTGAATTCGCCTCGCAAAACTTTGCATTCCTCTGAATCCAAAGCCAGTCGGTCAGGATAGAGTAGATAGATTTCTTTAGATATCCTTCGCTCTATCCTTTCTAAGATTTCCGCGGCCCAAGGAATCAACTTGGCATCACCAACGTTAGTCAGACTTATGGGTGGGCACCAGTGTTGTAGTCTTTCAGAAGACACCTCAGGGTGAGGTTGATGGGTTTTGTATACTGAAAGCATTTATTACAATGTGTATACAACGGTTTATTTCTCCTATTTGTTAACAATCGTACATGTATGAACAATGGTATCCTCTTGTCTCACCGATAGGGACGATCATACGGCGTGTTGTAGATCGCAGAAGACAGTATGATCACTTGACCTAGTGAGACATAAACATAATCACAGCCGAGACAGCGTATGAGGATACGTCTGTCCGGATGGCTGCAACATTGTCGGAATAAGTAGTCTGTCTTGGTTACTTGACATGTTGGTACGCAGAGGTGGCGTATTGATGGACCGCAGTGAGATATATTTGTCTGTCTGATATCAGCGAATAAAAGATCTCGTTATATTGATCGAGTCCAAACCCTAACGAAGGTTCAGGGGTTTGCACGGGTTGACTGTTGCTTGGACTTGCCATGGTGGAGAGCCAACACAGCGCGCTCGTATATCCGCATCTTGGGTAACAGCAGTTCATGTAGTACCGCCTGAGACTGAACTTAGGTAACCATATCCGAGTAATAGGATGGGGACATTCCCTGAGGAGCTCAATAACATTCATCGTGCCAAAGTCCTGCAGGCTGATTAAGTTCAGGCACGAGTGATAAGGTTTGAGTGGTACTACTCAGGAATTATAAGATATTAATTAATTGTAGTTAGAGCTTGTCAGAGGCTCCGATTAATTAATGGATGTCCGGTAACCTTAAATATGGGGATTCTCAATTAATGCAACCAGTTCTCATAATGTGGTAATAAAGGGGTAGGTCAGTATTAATTATGTGGTGAAAAAGAATTAATATTAATTAATTAATTGTGTCCTGGGTTGTGGACATGGGAATTAATTAATTTATAGGCCCACTTTATTATTTGCATTAGGTCCCAGGTCTGGCCCAATTAAATATGCTGAATTGAGCCCAAAGAGCCCATTAGGGATAAAACCCTAGGTCTATAAATAGACAACTCTCTCTCTGAAACCCTAGCCACTTCATAACACAGTTGAAAAACACAAACCCTAGGGAGAGAGAGAGAGGGGCGCCGACTTTGGAGTTCAGGGAGGAAAATTTTGATTCTGGTCCTGCTCAGAATACAGATCTGTGGAATC
>JAPKLW010001049.1:223401-240890 GCA_026898455.1 Plectranthus barbatus | reverse complement strand
ATCAATATAACGAGATCTTTTATTCGCTGATGTCAGACAGACGAATAAATCTCACTGCGGTCCATCAATACGCCACCTCTGCGTACCAGCATGTCAAGTAACCAAGACAGACTACTTATTCCGACAATGCCGCAGCCATCTGGACAGACGTATCCTCATACGCTGTCTCAGCTGTGATCAGGTTTATGTCTCACTAGGTCAAGTGATCATACTGTCTTCTGCGATCTACAACACGCCGTATGATCGTCCCTATCGGTGAGACAAGAGGATACCATTGTTCATACATGCACGATTGTTAACAGATAGGAGAAATAAACTGTTGTATACTCATTGTAATAAATGCTTTCAGTATACAAAACCCATCAATCTCCCACTTATACTCAAAGCATAACTAAGCTATTACAAAGTATGCAGTCCGTCTATCTAGTCTGCTGTCACTTTAACCACTGTCAGTGGTCGGCATCCACCTCAGACCCAGCTCACGAATATGTCTTTCGTAAACTTTCTGCGGCAAGCTCTTTGTAAATGGATCAGCAAGATTGTCAGCAGTGTCAATCTTCTTAATCAGCACATCGCCCCTCGATACGATTTATCATATGATATGGTACTTTCTCTCTATGTGTTTGCTTGCCCTGTGAGACCGCGGTTCCTTTGAGTTTGCCACTGCACCAGAGTTATCACAATAAATTGTGATGCTCCTCAGCAAACTCGGAATCACGCCCAACTCTAAAAGGTAGTTCCGGAGCCACACCCCCTCTTTCGAGGCATCGGAGGTGGCGACATATTCCGCCTCCATGGTGGAATCAGCAATGCATTTCTGCTTTGAGCTCCTCCAAGATACAGCTCCACCTCCCAGGGTAAACACATATCCTGAGGTCGATTTCTTCTCATCCTGGTCCCCTTGGAAATCCGAGTCTATATAACCCACAGGGCACAAATCCTCACTTTGATAAACTAGGCAGAAATTCCTAGTTCTTTTCAAATACTTGAGGATGTGCTTTACAGCAGTCCAGTGCGCCTGTCCAGGTTTAGACTGATATCGTGCTACCATGCCAACGGCATAACAGATATCTGGTCTGGTACACAGCATCGCATACATGAGACTACCCACAGCCGAAGCATATGGTACAAGACTCATCTCGTCTTTCTCCCGCTGTGTCTGATGACACTGCCCACCAGAAAGACGAACGCCATGTCTGAAAGGTAGCAAGCCTTTCTTGGCGAGTTGCATGCAGAACCGGGCTATCACAGTATCCACATAGGATGCCTGGGATAAGCTCAACATTCTTCTTTTACGATCTCGTAAGACCTTAATCCCAAGAATGTAGCCAGCTTCTCCCAGATCCTTCATTTGGAACTGTTCGGATAACCAAACTTTGATTTCGGACATCACTCCCTCGTTGTTTCCAAATAGGAGTATGTCACCAACGTATAGTGCAAGGAAGACCACTCTCCCACTGACACAAAGTCGGTAAACACAACTTTCATTTTCCAACTGTGCAAATCCATAGGATTTAATCACATCGTTGAAACGTAAGTTCCATGACCTTGAAGCTTGCTTAAGTCCATACAAGGAATTCCTAAGCTTCCAAACAAGATGTTCTTCGCCGTTGCTTATGTAACCCTCGGGTTGCTGCATATAGATGTCTCTACCTTCTTCAAGGTAACCGTTCAGAAAAGCGGTTTTGACATCCATCTTCCAGATCTCGAGGTCCATATGTGCAGCTATGGCAAGGAGTATCCGGATGGATTTGAGCATGGCTACGGGTGAAAAGGTTTCGTCATAGTCAATGCCCTCTTTCTGACTATAACCCTTTGCCACCAGCCTGGCCTTAAAAGCCGTGATCTTTCCATCCGCCCCTTTCTTTCTTTTGTATACCCATTTGCACCCTATGGCCCTAATGTTGGGATTGTATACTGAAAGCATATATGATTAAGTGTTTTGTACACTGGTCTTCATATATGTTGCCGCAACAATGCTCGCTGTCTGATGGAACAAACATACAACGAACTATAATACCCTATTATCTCGCCTATAGGGATGATCATATGGTGTGTAGTAGATCACAGAGGATCATATGAATCGTTTGACCTAGCGAGATATAAACAGTATCACAGCTGAGACGGTCCCTGGATAGGCTGTCGGTCTAAGCTGCGGCACATCGGTTCATAAGTGGGCTTATCCTAGCTACTTGATGTGTCGGTACATGGTTATGTATTGATGGGATCAACAGTGGCATGTGCCATTCACATTGACATACGAATGAGCCAGATCCCTAACATACTTCCTATGATCTTAAACCTAACTGAAGGATAAGGGGCACACACAGATTGACCACACTTTAATTTACTAGAGTGGCGAGTCTTACATGTACTCTAATACTTGTATTTTGGGTGTTGGTAATTTGTGTGTGGCCTGCTTAGTCTGGACGTTTTGGTAAGCATATCCGTTTCAGGATGGTGACATTCCCTGAGGAGCTCACAAGGTTCATTATGCTAAACCCTGCAGGTTGAATTATTTAATTCAGGCATAAGTGAAAAGGAGTGAGTGGTGTAACTCAGGAAATAAGAGATTAATTAATTGTGGCTAATTGTCATAGGCCAAATTAATTAATGAATGTCTAAAGCCTTAAATATGTGGATCATGTTAGTTTGGTGCAACCCGTTCCTAATAACGTGGTAATAAAGGGGCGAGTCAGCATTGTTACCGTGGTGAAGGTTAAAACAATGTTTTATTAATTAATTATGTTCTGGGTTGAACAAGGAAGGATTAATTACTAAAGAGGGCCCACTTTATTATTTGCATCTGATCCCTGGTCTGGCCCACTAACTGCTCAGAGCCCATTAGGGTTAGGGTTTCTCAAAACCCTAACACTATATAAGGCCTTCTCTCCATCAGATCAAGTAAGATTTTTAGTGTAATCAGTAAAAAAGGGAGAGACGGCGGCGGCTATCCGGAAGGGGAGAAACTTGATCGATTTCTCCAGATCTCGGATTCAACTTGGTAGATAATCCTCACCAGATTTCCAAGGAGCAAGGGAACAGATCTGAAGATCAGATCTGTAGGAACAACCGTCCACGCCGGCGTCCCAGATCCAGATCCAAGATCCAAATCTATTTCATCGTTGTTATTCTCCGATCTGTCCTGTAGATCAAACGGTGAAATCAGGTATTCTCTAGATCCATCCTCTGCAATTAATTTTGTAGGAGCATGCATAGGATTCGCATTGTTTATTTAATTGAAATTTATTCCTGGTATCCTAAGAACGATCCTTGGTGATAAACACTCGTTTTGTGCACCTTGCTGATGTGGATTTGCTCACTTTTGGCCTTAGATTAGATTGTTATGTAGTGTTTTCATGCATTATTCATATTCTTTTAGAAAATATTACGTTTGGTCTGGTTTGTGGTTGTTTATGCAGATTTCACGCACAATCGGGTCGTTTACAAGGATTGACAAAATTTCCGAAAAGCCAACTGATGGTAGCTTGTACCGGGAAGAAGAAGGAGTCA
Organism: Plectranthus barbatus; assembly: GCA_026898455.1. Taxonomy (NCBI): domain Eukaryota; kingdom Viridiplantae; phylum Streptophyta; class Magnoliopsida; order Lamiales; family Lamiaceae; genus Plectranthus; species Plectranthus barbatus. Next base: position 237,377 of record JAPKLW010001049.1, on the reverse strand, counting down.
GAAAATACAAAAGAACACGCCGAAAACCCGTTCGAGGCAAAATCGGCGACCCAAATGACACAACCGGCGATCGCCGGTCATGTAGATGGGTCGGCGGTTGTGATTTTTGGAGGAATTTTGCACGGTGCAAAACCGGCGACCCGGATGACACATCCGGCGATCGCCGATTATGTGGACGGGTCGCCGGTTCTGCGATTTTCACAAGTGTTCTCACGTGACATGATCGGCGACCCGGTTGCATAACCGGCGGTCGCCGATCGCGCTTTTCAAATCGCCGTCTGTGTCCCGTTTTGACAAAATCTGGCGAATCTGAAGCCCAAAACCATATCTTTTGGAGATTTTAAAGGCCTCAACTATAAATAGGACTTCCCTGAACGAAAATAAGGTTCCTTTCATCACTTTTTCAACTGGAGAGTATAGAATTGAGGGCAAAAGGCAAGGGAACTTGAAGAGCACTCCGGGATTCGAAGATTGAAGACTAGGGTTTTTAGTTTTCATGTTTTTCTGTTCTTGTGACTCTTCATCTTTTGTTTTTCCTAAACTTAGCATGATTGGCTAAGTTCCCTCATGGATTCTAGGGTTTGAAGCTTTGTATTTATTCATTCAACAATTTATGTGATTTAATGTTCCTTTTCCATTGATGTTCTGATTTATTGATACTTTCATGAATTATGAGATATTGGCCATTGATTGTGATTTGAATTAATAGTTTTTGATCCGAGAGGACTAGGTTATTAATTAAGACGCCAATAAATTAGATTTAGAGGGCAATTGTCCGAGAGGATATTGTGCTTTAAAGGGTTTTTGAAATCTAAAGGTTTTATCAAGAGTGAAAGTCTTTTGTATGTCCGAGAGGAATCTTTTGATCTTTTATTTCCATGTTATGGTTTAGAGTCCGAGAGGATCACCTGATAACATATTTGAGATTAACTCACATCATTGGGAATTAAATTTGGGATTGAATTGCATGAAACGTTGTTTGATTATTATGCAAAGTGGATTACCCTGGAATCCTACCTTCTCATAAATCTTTAAAACCATTTATCTTATTATTTTCTATCTTCTATTGCAAGGATATTTTATGTTAACAACAAAACCAAATCCTTTTCCGATTTACCTAGATAGTAGTACGGTATCTATGTTTCAGTGCTTGGTTATATTTCGATCCTGCAATCCTTGAGAATCGATAAATTATTACTTGCCCTCTGCAGTGGTCTGTACACTTGCAGCTTTAGCGCGTTCAAAAACGCGCTATCACTTGGCAAGAAATTCATAATGGCAACTCGTGTTGTCCATCGTAGACTCAAACCCTACACCTAAAGCCATCCGGCAAATCAGTCTTCTCGTATACATCCATAGCAGTTATGGATTCAATTTCAGAATCCATGGCGACACGCCATTTGGCAACATCCTTGTCTTGCACTGCCTCTTCGTAAGTCAGTGGGTCAGAGTCCTCATGTCCGTCTTCCTGGCCCAAGTCCGAAGACTCACCCACGAACATGTACCTTTCCGGCTGGAAAATAACTCTCCCACTACGACGAGGCATCGGTGTCGTGTCAGTAGTAGGTGCAGTGACTTGTGGTCTTGCACCTTGCACTGAAGAACGTGTCTGTGGTGCTGTACCTCACATAGGTGCACCCACATCTACACGTTCCCCTTTCCTTGGAATTGCATTCTCGTTCTCAATTTCTTGAAGAACGATATCACTCCTTGACCTGTGATTACTCACATACTCGTCCTCCAAGAATCTAGCGTTGGTGCTAACAACGACTCTTTGACTCTCAGGACAGTAAAAGTAACCACCTTTCGTTTGCCTGGGATACCCTATGAACAGCATTACTTTTGACCTGCTTTCTAACTTATCAGGTTCCTTCGACAGTACGTCTGCCGGACAACCCCATACTCTAAACTTGCACAAACTAGGTTTGCGACCAAGGAAGAGCTCAGAAGGCATCTTAGGAACTGATTTAGAAGGCACCACATTAAGCACGTAAGTTGTTGTTTCCAATGCGTAGCCCCAAAACGAAATTGGTAAGTTTGCATAACTTATCATTGATCTTACCATCTCTAGAAGAGTCCTATTTCTTCTTTCAGCTACACCGTTTTGCTGGGGAGTACCCGGTGCAGTCCACTGGGATGTAATCCCATTTTCTGACAAATATGGCAGGAACTCGTTACCGAGGTATTCGCCACCGCGGTCAGATCGCAGCGACTTGATAGTTTTCCCGACCTTATTTAATACTTCTGCCTTGAACTCTTTGAATTTATCAAAGCATTCAGACTTGTAGCGAAGCAGGTAAATGTATCCGTACCTTGAGTAATCGTCAATGAAAGTGACGAAGTACTCGTACCCTCCACGAGCCTGAGTGGACATCGGTCCACATAAGTCAGAATGGATCAATTCCAACACTTCCTCTGCTCGAGACTGACTAGCCTTGAAAGGCCTAGTTGACATCTTGCCCTCGATGCAGGATTCGCAGACTTGATAAGGTACAGCCCGGACTAGGTCCAATGTACCGTCATCTGCAAGTCTCTGAATCCGCTTCAAGCTGATGTGACCCAGTCTCAAGTGCCAGAGATATGTAAGATCCTTATCAGAAGAAGTAAGTTTTCTCTTCCTAAGATTATCAATTACGGATGAATTACATGCAATACTTGCGGAAGACTTATGATTACAGTTAACAACATAGAGAGAATTATTCAGCATTCCACGATAGATAACACCGTTATTACCAATGATAGAAACACCACTATCAAAAATAACTGAATATCCATCAATATAAAGTTTGAAAACTGAAATAAGGTTCCGCCGAAAATCCGGCACATACAAAACATCTCTCAATGTTAAAACAGAATTATCAAAGTACAAGGTGAAATCTCCAATGGCAGTTGCACTCACTTGTGTTGCGTTCCCCATCGAGATGGTAACCTCGTCATTCTTTAGCACCTTCCTCAGTGTGAACCCCTGCAAAATGTAATAAACATGATCAGTAGCTCCAGTATCCACTACCCACGAATGAGTAGAAACTGATGCTAAACATGTTTCCGTTACAAATGCAAATGACGTTCCTTGTCCCTTGCTTCCGCATGCCTTCTCACTTGAAGTGACACCAACCCTCTTCATTTCATTTGACCTCTTCTCACGTGATCTACGATCAATCATGTTCTTGCACACAGTATGAACCACATCTTTCAATGTGCCCAAGCTGTGCTCAAGATCTGATAACTCAGACTCCCATGAAGGTACGAAGGACTGTCCTGCTATGAGATCAGTAAGCAACTCCTTGAAAGAGTACTCACTTCTCTTAGCTACATCCCTCTTAAAGTCATAGAATGAAATCGGTAAGGAGTTCAGGATAATATCGATCTTGGCCCGATCACTGATACATCCACCTCCACGTGTGAATCGTTCATGGTGTTATCCATGATCATCACATGCAGTGTCACCGAACTGCCATCAACCATTCTCTTACAGACAAGGTCTCTAACGAGATCACAGTTGATAGTTCGTTCCACTTCTCCATACGTAGCCACTAAGTCCATCCAAATAGTAACAGAGCTACAATAGCCCATGTACTTGAGCTTAAGTTCTCTAGACAGGTTATCTGAGATCAACTTGTAAGTAAAATCCTCAGATGCCACCCAGCTGTCATAGAACTCCTTCTCACGTCTAGACACTTTATGGTAACGTGGGGCAAGTGGCATCATAGTAAGAACAAACATGTGTTGCTTAGTCAGGAGAATATACTCAATGCAATATCTCCACTCATGGATGTTCGGACCAGTTAGAGGATTGAGAGCAAGTATATGATCGACAGTAGACATAGACATATCTGAAATAATAAAGAATCTTAAATAAGAACATACATGTTGAACTTCGAAAACAAATGCATTGAAAACCTTTTAATAAATCAAATACAAATGTTTTCCACTAATAGCCCAAGAGTTCCCACCGCAAGATACACTCTTTACTATGTCACCCTCAATTAGAACTGTGGGTTTTAAGCCCCAATCCATTTAATTTCACTACCATGTCAGGAAGCTTTTGACACTAGAAATTAATAATTAGTGAAAACCTTAGACCAAGCCATCTCTCAAGAACAGGGATGCAATTCTTGCATTATATTCTAAAATGCTTCTAAGCAATTAACCACAAATTTAACTCCGACCAAAAGAAACAGTTTAGCATGGCACGTAACCATACCGCACAGCTCTTAAAGCTTTTGTTATCTATAATTTAAATCAATCCTAGAATACTTGTGAAAGAGGTCTACGCAAGCTACACTCGTAGACGTTTACGCAAAGCCCTCCCACTATTCACATGATTTAAATTGTTTGTCTAGAAATCCCAACAACCGTACCCATGCACCTCCGGGAACCAGCAAGCTACACTCGTAGACGTTTACTAGAACGAGAGATACACTTACAGCCTAGGACCGCTTTGTGGAGGTCTATTGATTTTAATTAAAAAATCTGCTTAGTATTTTTCTTTTAAAAGGTTTCTTTATGCGCACACATAATTTTCTTTTGTCATTATATTTTCAAAAATATAATCAATCAAAAGAAATTAATCACATAAGCATGCTTGAAAAGTTGTAAATAATAAAAGCAGTAAATCATGCTTTTCCTATTATCTACACATGCTTAATTGCGAACATAAATAAATCACATATCATACGAGGACAATTAAGGCAAACAAAAATTCCTCGTGGCCCCAAAAATAGAAAATAAAATCTATCTATTACAAATTTGAATTTTGAATTAATTTAGATAAATCCAAATCTTTTCAAATCTTCCAAATCTTCAAAGGGCCTCCAAATCTTCAACCACCAAATCTTTTGGGATTTAGGCCTTTGTGATCTGATGATTTGCCCTAACCCTAATGCAAACCCTAGGGTTTACACAGGATTGCACAAACCACCAAAACACGAGCCACCGCGACGGGACAGCAGCAGCCGACAACGACCGAAGCCGCCCCCGACCGCCGACCGCCGCCGCCGCCAGGCCAGCCCCGCGCCCAGCGCCGCGTGCCATGCGCGCGCGCCCCTCGCGCCTACCTGCGTGTCGCGCCCGCGCGCGCTGCCCAGCGCCGTGCGCCCTATGCATGCCGCGCCGCACCACCGTCGCCCGCCGTCGTCCTCGGGCCCTGCGTCGGCTCCGTCTTCGTTCTTCATCCTCGACCCGTCCAATTACAAATTTGAAAATTACAGAAAATCTATTCTATTACAACTTTCAAATCTACACTAATCGCGGATTTTCCGTGATTTAACGAAAAAATTAATTCAGCCCTACACGGATAAACCACCGCGGGCTGAATTAACGGGTTGCCACGAGGAACAAAAACCAAACATCCACAAAATAAATTCATACATGCATATAGAATTCAATTATGAACAACAGAGCCATAAATCAGAAACCTCGCGCTGATACCAATTGTAAGGTTTTTCTACCGAATCACCAAAACCAAACTGAACCGGATCGATCTATGGATATTGCTCATAATTAAAATTCTCAAAAACCTAGCATGCTCCTATGAGTTTAATACAAAATTGTGGATTAGAGATTTACCATAATTCCGTCGTCTCTGTACCGGTCTTTTGCGTTTGAATTCCAAACTTCAATTCAACCACGCAATTCGATTTCTCTGCGGAAACAGAAATTAGAATACTAATTTCAAGAGAAAAACAAAAAATAAAGAACAGGGAAGAAAAGATCTGTTGTTCTCCAGATTAGATCTTCAGATCTGTGTCCCGGTGCTGATCAGATCTACTACTGGTGAGGACTCCGTAGATCTATGGCTTGAGCAGGACCAGAATTTGAAAATTCTCCTCCTTTCTTTCTCCCTAGGATCGGCGCCCCTCTCTCTCTCTGTTTAGGGTTTCAACTGATTTGAATCTTATGAAAAAATGGCTAGGGTTTCAGAGAGTGAGAGGTCTATTTATAGACCTAGGGTTATAAAACCCTAGTGGGCTCCTGGGTTCAATTCAGCACACTTATTGGGCCAGACCTGGGACCTAATGAAAATAATAAACTGGGCCTATAAATTAATTAATTCCCATGTCCACAACACAGGACACAATTAATTAATTAATATTAATTCTTTTTCACCACAAAATTAATACTGACCTACCCCTTTATTACCACGTTATGAAAACGGGTTGCATTATTTGAGAATCCCCATATTTAAGGTTACCGAACATCCATTAATTAATCGGAGCCTCTGACAAGCTCTAACTACAATTAATTAATATCTTATAATTCCTGAGTAGTACCACTCAAACCTTATCACTCGTGCCTGAACTTAATCAGCCTGCAGGACTTTGGCACGATGAATGTTATTGAGCTCCTCAGGGAATGTCCCCATCCTATTACTCGGATATGGTTACCTAAACCCAGTCTCAGGCGGTACTACACGAACTGCTGTTACCCAAGATGCGGATATACGAGCACGTTACTTAGGCTCTCCACTATGGCAAGTCAAAGCAGTAGTCAACCTGTGCAAACCCCTGAACCTTCGTTAGGGTTTGGACTCAATCAATATAACGAGATCTTTTATTCGCTGATGTCAGGCAGACGAATAAATCTCACTGCGGTCCATCAATACTCCACGTCTGCGTACCAGCATGTCAAGTAACCAAGACAGACTACTTATTCCGACAATGTCGCAGCCATCCGGACAGACGTATCCTCATACGCTGTCTCGGCTGTGATCAGGTTTATGTCTCACTAGGTCAAGTGATCATACTGTCTTCTGCGATCTACAACACGCCGTATGATCGTCCCTATCGGTAAGACAAGAGGATACCATTGTTTATACATGCACGATTGTTAACAGATAGGAGAAATAAACCGTTGTATACTCATTGTAATAAATGCTTTCAGTATACAAAACCCATCAAATGTGAGTCTTTTAAATTTCGGGAACACCTTTGCCAAGTTTCAGATCAATCAGAACTTCTTTAATAATTTTAATTTATCTTTCTTTTTCGTTCCCCAAAGCTTTTCGCAAAGTTTTAAATTATAATTTGGCTAAGTTTGTGCATAATGTGTGCTCCGACTTGTGTGACTTTGGTACAACAGTATGAATACGTATATAAGAGATTATGAATATTCTATGTACCGTGTTAAATAGGTACACAATTTAAGCAATATGCATCAACACCTATAGTAACTAGGTGCATTTCTATTCTAGGAACCACTGACCGAGGTAAAGAAGTGTCAACTAGCGGAACGAAGTAATTCCTTGATAACCTTGTCACTTTGAAGGTGGGCTTTCTTACTATATATAAAATTCAAAAGTATGATCACTTTTCGAAAAATGTTTTCAAATGAAAGCATGATGTTTGTTTTGTTTTGATAAAAGTAACGTCAGTAAAAATGGCTTTGGTACCATAACATGTATGTTATATTGGAAAATTTGGTATAACGATCGGGGTCGATGTATTCCTCTGCGATGGATGCAGGACCTAGTGCACTTTTGGGCCAGTTGGGACTCCCACTAGTAACAGTGAACGGCGAGTGGCCACTCCCGTCTCACTTGGATAAATGTTGATGATTATTGATGTTTGGTACCTTAAATGAGTAAGGCGCGCCTAGTGAGGAAAAACTTTTTTGGCAATCACAAGTATTTTTCTAAAACCCTTGTGTTTTGCAGTGTGAATATACTGACGTTACATACCTATATTATTGTATGATTTGAACATGTGTCCACTGAGTGCAATCAATGTACTCAACCCTCCACATATTTCTAAATGTGCAGGTTGCAGGTGATGGAGCATGAGAGTGTTACTGCGTGGGGGTTCTTCTGAGCTATTGTTAAAGCTTATGCCATTTGCTCTTATACTTGTAAAATGCATCATTTTGCTATTCCTTTCTTCCATGTATTCTTGTTGATTATTTTGGGTATTGAGCCGTGAGCTATGTCTTCATACATAGATTCACTTTTGATTTCCGTATTGTTTGAGTTGTTGATTGATAATACTCTTGCAAATCGTTTTGGGAAGTTCCCTTGGGTTGGTTATTTATTGAGTTATGAATCAGTTGTTGACATATGAGTTGTTGATTTGGTATTGAGCCGACCCTCTTATTTGAATTAGGAACTGATGTTTATTCGATGTCATGATTCATCTCATATGCTTGAACTTAGTTCCCATTCGTTTCTTGAATTCCTTATACTCCTTCCATTGTATCTTGTCATCTCGTATTTAGCTCTTATTCAAACTTCTTGGATAATCATGTCATTCATTATCTATTGTTATCACAGGTTTCATTATTTGTTTCGTATACTTGATGATTGAATAATTCCGCTGCCTAAATACTCTTTCTTGCACTTGATGATTGATTATCTCCACTGTTCAATTTATTATTATTCTTTTTGTTCAATGTCTCTTAAGCATGTTTATCAACATGCAAGAATGTTGCATAGGCCCCAATTCGGGCTGTGACAGACCCTGATGGTTGTGCTGACTACAGAGGTGTTGAAAGCCTTCTTGTCTATGTCCACCACAACATTTGAGTAGAATTCAACAACCAGGTAAGGATGGAAACGCCTTGGTCGAACCGCCAGAAAGTACACATTCTTCTCTCCGTTCAATTTTCTTGGTAGGCGACGGTTAGGGCATGCTTTCACCGCATCATTCACATTCAATACTTTCTCCTTAATCACTTGCACCGCCCTTCTCCGTTTCAGAGAGAGTTAATCACTTCTGTGTTCCATCTTTGGCACGAGACTCTTAGATTCTCAACTAGAGTTGTTTCTTGGTTTTCTTACTTTCCAAATAAGAAACCATCTCTTAGTCACTACATCTCCAGTAGCTGACTCTCATGGGTGTCTAACACCGCAACAAGTACGTTTGAGAGAAGAACTCAAATTCTCACCGATCAGTTCGAGAAAGTGAGGTGTGTCCTCTCTCCAGACCTGAAGAAGTGAAGACGAGCAAAGCACTAGGAGAGTGAGTCTTGGAGTCAGCAGACGAAGGTCTCTACCAGGAGGGCAATAGATCGTGCTACATCTTTGTAAACCATACTTACGTAAGACATTTTGCTCCGAACTTCTATAAATTCTTTTGCATTTACTGCTTTATTTCATATTTGTATGAATTTAAAACTCAACACTCTCTAAGTGTTGGAGTATATATTTGCCTAAGTAAATTTCTCGCTAAACAACCAATTTTTGAAACTCAAGCTGGTAACTTGAACAACCAGCTTAGGAATGCAAGCTTGTATAAAAAAATTTTTGCTATGCATAACTACTCTGAATTTGGGACCAATACCTTCAATATTCATTACATTCAAAATATGATTTTATCTAGAAATCATAAGCATATGATTATAGTATAGAACTTCATTTATTCACGAAGAACTTTGCAGGATAAATTGGTTGCACTCAACTCTCAAATGTTTTGGTTAATGTGAATACTCTCAAATTATGTATGAATTAAAATCTACCTTAGGCTTGCAGCCATTTTCATTTGTCTTATTACTTAAATGAGCACACAAGACTAAAATCAAATTGGACTTCCTTTTGATTGTAATATAAGTTTTTGTGAAGAGCTGAATATTGGACTAAATATAAACTAAGCGGTGTCTCACCAACTCCAAACCACTATATTTTTTTGTTCTATCTCCTCTCCTCAAATACAGTAATGTAAAACATTTCATAATTCTTTTAGATCCTTTTATACTCCTTTTACTACTTCTTCCTTTCCAATTATATAGTCCAGTTTAATCTTGCACGTTTGCCAAAAATTATTTAATATTTAAACAAACTTCCAACATTACCCTTATTTAAAGCATTAATTAACCTCTCATTTTCATAATATTACATTTAATATTCTCATTTTCCAAGATTATTCAGGGATGTGATGGTAAATGATCATATAAAAACAAAACCAAATATAAAAATTGGACTATATAATTGAAACACCCTAAAATAGTAACCCGGACTATATAATTAGAACGGAGGGAGTATTAATTTTCTTTCCTCTTAACTTAAGAGGAGATCTTTATTTTCTTTTTGAAGTTTTCTAACATATATAATTTCACCATGTTTATTCATATCTAATCCAACTCAAAATAAACAATCCATCAATTCATAGAGGAAATTAATTTAAATATTACAGTTAAAAAGATTAATACCTCTTTTTAATCTTAATATGCTCTTTATATTATTTTCTTTATTAAGCCGTTATAGACATCTTTATTTTCTTTTTAAACTTCTCTAACATCTTTAATTTCACCATCTATAATGGCAATTATTTTTTTATTTTATTTTTTTTATCTATAGTGGCAATGGTCAAATATACCACACGCAAATAGAAAATTAATGATTATTAAATTGGAGATCTAGGCGCTGCAAGCTTGCATGCGGTGTATATAATTTGTTGTATATTGGTGTGTGCTTAGTCTATATATACTTGATTAAATTTAGTTCAATTTGCAAAAATGATTCTTCATTAATACGTAATTTAAATAGATACAATTAAATTGACAGTGGACCCTACTTTACATTCAAGATTATAACAATTAAATTACGAAATAACGAGTTTTAATTATGCTCAGCATGCTCCGGTATAGTTTGTGATGTTTTGTTTAATTATTGAATGTTTGATTACGAAACCAAAATATAAAACCAGAAATCATGTTTGAGCTAGTCTTGTCATGTTTATTAATTAGGCACATTCAAAAAGTCTAATCGATGATCTCATATTGAGTTATTAAGTTGGAGTTGACATAATATATATATATATATATATATATATATATAAGGGAGTGATCATATGAGAACTCCCATTACTATGTGAAAATAAGAACTAATCTCGGTCATCCAATTGGTGATCCAACGCTCAAGACTAAATAAATCACGTCTGCATTATAGTGTAGTGAAACATGCATTAAAGTGTAATTTAGTAATATTTTTCTCTCTCCTCTAAAATCATCCTAAATCTTTAAATGATCATATCTCCTTCGATTTAGATTATTTTTTAATGTATCATGTATAAAATTAAAGGTAATTTAATTATTTTTCAAACGAAATCCCTATTGCATATGTTTCGATTTAAAAATCATCGTAAAAAATGAAAATTAGGGATTATATTCATAATTCTCATAACAGTACACGAATTCTTATATAATGAATGGAGTTGCACAATATAATGCATGAAGTTATATTTTATAATACAGAATATGATAGATAAAATGTAATAACTTTTTTTTGCAATATCAAAAAAAAATTTAAATTCATTATCTTTGCATACTATAGATAATATCATAGTTGTTATAAAAATTAATCATATATTACTTGTTTTTAATTATGTATTTTTTTGTTATATTATATAAATGTATATTATTATATTATATAATACATGTTTGTTAGGTATATAATGAATGTTTGCTAGGTATATAATGCATGTCGAGGTCAATATAATGAATGAAGTTATATAATGAATACAATAACACAATATAAAGCTTGAAATGATAGTATATAATGCAAAATATGATAGATAAAATGCAACATATTTTTTCAGTGAAATCATCATTCATCATTATATTTGCACTTGATATGTATTATATAGTAATAACATGCATTATAATGAAAGTAATATAATTTTCTCTAAAATAAAAGTAATATCATGTATAATATGCATAATTCTCGTAACAGTACACGAATTCTTATATAATGAATGCAGTTGCACAATATAATGTATGAAGTTATAGTATATAATGCAGAATATGATAGATAAAATGCAACATGTTTATTTCAGCGAAATCATCATTCATCATTATATTTGCACTTGTTATTATATAGTAATAACATATGCATTATAATGAAGGTAATATAATTTTTCTCTAAAATAAAAGTAATATTATATATAATAGATGAAGTAATGTCGTATAATGATAGTAATATTGTTCTAAAATAAGAGTAATACTATATTATAATGCAGGAAGATGTTTGTTAGGTATATAATGAATGTTAGGTATATAATGCATGTTTCTTATGCATATAATGCATGTTTGTTAGATATATAACGCATGTTGAGATAGAATATGCAAACAGAATCTTAAATAAGTACAAAATGAGAAAAATACCCAATAATGCAGGTTTTTTGAGATAAAATGACCGAAAACTTTAGTAAAATCCTGAGCATCCAATCAAAAGTCAATGGCAAGGATTGGTTCTTATTTTTTATGGTAAGAGTGGTTCTCACTGGATCACATCCCTATATATATATATATATATATATATATATATATGGGAGTGATCATATGAGAACTCCTCTTACCATGCGAATATAAGAACCAATCATGGCTATCCAAATTGGTGATCGAATGCTCAAGACTAAATAATTTTCGTCTGCATTATAGTGTAGTAAAACATGCATTGAAGGGTAATTTTGTAATATTTTTCTCTCTCCTCTAAAATCATCCTAAATCTTAAATGATCATAACTCCTTCGATTTAGATTATTTTTCATGTATCATATATCAAATTATTGGTAATTTAATTATCTTTCAAACGAAATCTCTATTGTATATGTTTCAATTTTAAAATCATCATAAAAATGAAAATTAGTGATTATATGCATAATTCTCATAACAGTACACGAATTCTTATATAATGAATGAAGTTGCACAATATAATGCATGAAGTTATATTATATAATTGTAACGCCCCCTGTTAGCCTTCTCAAACTTAGGGCGCGCTACAATGGGTTAGGTGAATTAAACAACGGAAGATTCAAATAATCCAACAGAAACAAGGTTCACACCCAATAGGTTCAACATACATGAACGAAACAACAGTGTCTGTAACGAGGCAAACAAACCTTGCAACCACAGAGTACGAATAATAACGATAAGCAAGGAGTTTAGTTTCTCAGACAATTACTACAAACTGGGAAGGAAATAAACTCAGAGTTTCATGCAATGGAGAGTTATGCAGTGGAGACATGCATATGAAGATGCGTGTCTCAGGATCAAAGTTCTTATTTGTCACGCCCCGATTTTCATTTCTATTTTTATAAAGATTTATTTGATGAGGCGCATCGGGGACGTAACATGGAAGTGTGAAATAAGCGATTATGAACCAATGTGAAGATAATTGTTGAAGCATCATCAAGATGTTTTCAGAAAAGATGTATAGAAATAGCATAACAGCATTTTGGTAAATCAAAAGATTCCACATACAGTTCACTCGTATAGGGACAACAGAAGGCGGCGCCTCCTCGAAGAGGGATCGAGGCTCTTCGAGTAGAGCAAACTTAGTCAATACATGAATTTGGTTCAGACAAAAGAAAGAGTTTTAAACAACGAAAGTTAATAGTGAAGTATGCATATGAAGATGCATACTTCATCCTATAACTAATAGCATGGAAGTCAAAATAGTCGAAAGTTCTTCCAGCACTTCATTAGCCCTTCGTCACAGCATCAACCTGCACATTTTAGAAACCAATGTACAGGGCTATGTACACCGAGGTACTCAGTGGACACACGCCAAAACATTCCACATAAATAATTGTCATGCCTTTAGTCGGGCCGTTCATGCGGTTTTTCTTGAAATCCTCCCATGGCACCAAAAAAATTAATTCAGAGCATGCTCAAATTTTCACAAGTTATACTATCTGCTACCAAGTGTGAACCGGGAGGTGGCCACCTTCACCGGCCACGATGCACATTCAGGTTAAGGTGCTACCTTGACGAGCCGGCATCACACTGCACTAATCACTAGCATCTCTTTCAATACCAGGACACGATCGTTAAAACTTGCATTTAATGTCAAGTTAACATTCGCACTAAATGTGCGACATGCTCTTCTCTAAGTGGGGCTCCCCCAATTAGAGGACAGATAGTTAACGCAAATAATTTAGGCCATGACAATAGTTTAAAAGAAATCATGTCGTTCGGAATTTTTCACATTTTGAGCTTGAGGCTCGAAAAGTAAAATAAGTTTATAATTTTATATTTTTGATAAGTAAA
>JAPKLW010001049.1:191928-223391 GCA_026898455.1 Plectranthus barbatus | reverse complement strand
TCTAAGTTAGATTCATGGTGCATGAGATATCTTCAAGCTCCAAAATTTTATTTTATGTAAAAATAAAAATTATACGGCTATATTCTTAACTCTCTTTTTATTTCATCCTAGTAATAAGGCTAAAATTTCTAAATGAAAACTGGACCGGATGTTGGGGTCTAATCCTTTTACATTTCTACGATTTACAGAAGAATGACTCAGTAGGAAGAAAATAAATAAGTAGTTGGGAGGTTCCTATCAAAGTCTAACAACGAGCCGGGTGAGATGGAAATGATATGATACCCTAAATTTTAAAGGCTAATGAAAGTAAACAGAAATAAATATTAGGGGCGGAGATACAAGTAAGACGTTGGCTCGGATTATGTTGAAATAATCCATGATTTATGATTATGTGCTTAGAATGAGATTAAGGGCTGGACTGTTTTGGAATGAGTTTATACTTTTTGAAGAATCTGGTGTCAAAAGAAGGGGAAATGAACAAATAAAATTCAGAAAATAGGCTCAGGCTTAGACGACAAATTCTTGTTCATTACGAATGATTTCGAAAGCTGGAAAAATTGATGTTAAGCAATGTTTGACGGAAATATTCTTGGTCACAAGTAGTGAAGCTTGAATGGACTAAATTGAAGAGCTCGGATTAAGGGAAGAAGAGAAAGTCAGTTTGATCGACTGAAAGTAAGTTTCCAGACGGGTTGGAGACTAGAATAGGTTACGTAATGTGAGGTTGAATCTCAGACGATTCAGGATTTAGTTGTAGAGTTGTAGTTTTCATAGAGTCATTTCATCGAACACCTTATATGCGCAGCTTATTCTAGTTCTTACAACTATAATTGAGGTCCACGTAACTTACAAGCTGCAAGATAAAAACATATAACCTCTCCCTTCCGCTCTCATAACACTCTAAGACTACATGGATATCATTTCGGCAAAGCACACGATGTTGGAGTATAACATTTTAGGGTCCAGAATTTTTCTAAGGGTAGTAATATTTTTCATGCTTTACGTAGGGATTTCTAACTCCCAGCATGTTGTTCACTTAACTTCCTAGAATACTAGTTCGCATTTTCTCATGAACGAACACACGTGGCTACGGTTTTGGGTCCAAACACGATTGAAAGGAGGTGCCGAAATCATGCTTTCAACTCAGCAACTAGTAGGGTCCTCCTTTATATTTTTAACGTCAAATTTTCATGCTCTCAACCAGCATATATAAAGGTTTATGGCTTAGTTATAATTGTAAATATGTATATCATGCTCAAAACACATAGGATCCTAGGCTCAAATATGAGATCGAAGAACTCATCACAATTTCAGATTTCCGCAAAACAACATACATACTCAGGAGAGAGCTTGATAACGATATATACATGTAGTCTGGGCATGCTACCTTCCATATGAACATAAATTTAGTCATGGAGCTAGGAACATATACCTCTTGAGGTCACATACCTCCTTAAATTACCTTGGATTTTCCTACCGCTGCTCTGACGTCGTCCCGAACTGCACGCGAAGAGATGGGGTTGGAAATGCTGATGCATGTTAGCAGTTGAAGGACCCTTACTCTTGTATTCATGTATAAATATATGCGTACAAATATATCTACTTGCAATTGTGAAGCCGAAAAAGTGTTTCCGCTGCAGTCCACAAGGAGAGGAATGGGTTGTCGACGTTCACCAGGGAAGAGGGAGTGAAGTTGTTTCCCCATTCTTGACATAAGAAGAAATAAGGTGCTGCATTTTGGGTAGCTGCTCCATACCAGACGCGAGGATATAGGTAAGGAGTTGATGTTGGGTTCACCGGACATCGTCGCCGCACCGAAACTGCTTCTCTTCTTTATGACGTGCAGGAGAAAGAGGTAGGGGATGGTGTTCTATTCGAAGGCAGAGGGAGTAAGGAAGGAAGGAGGTGCATGTTAAGGACATGAAGAATGAGGTGTGCTTGGTGATAAAAATAAAATGGATAGGATTCAAAAGTAGATTTTGTTGAGGGAGTCAGACAAACATTGATTTCAGATTTTAGGTTTGTGAGATAAACACAATGAGAGAAAAAAATGTTTTCATCTATCCATTGAATCAATGCATCCCATGCTCCAAGAAGTTGACTACCATTTTTGGCTCACACCCAAAATTCTCAAGTATAAAGGTTGGAACTTCATTTCCATTTTGATGAATATCATTCTCAGCAACGGCTTGTATAGTTCTAGTATAAGCTCAATTAAAATTTAAATGATAATAATAATAATAATAATAATAATAAAATAAAATAAAAAAATAATCTTAACTTTCACAATTGATTGGATTTATCAACCCCCAAGCAAAATATAAGAATTTAGATACTCATTTATTCTAAAATAATCTTCATTGTCTGCCCGAAAATTTAATAGGTCTAAACGAGTAACTGAAAATCTTCACATATGATATAACGAATAGTTCATGTACGAGGCTTTATCCAGCTAGAGGAAAATATTTATTAAATTTATACGGTGCGTTACATTATTGATATAATCCTGCCCTCGACACCGTTGCATCCACATCGCTGCTGCACATTTTAGAAATAATGCACAGGGGCTGAGTACAACGTACCCCGTGAGGACATGACCTGAAAACAAATGATACCCGATTAAATATGAATGATATGCCACACAAAAAAAAAAACCACGGGATTTTAGAAAACATTTGCCTATATTTTATTTCAAAACATTTTGTACTGTACAGTTTCTCTCACAAAAGAAGACATATCTGTTTTATCGTTGTGTGACCGGAAGTTGGCCAACTTCCAAGTCACTATGAACATTTGGGAATGGCAAACCATTCAGTCCACTGTCATCATTTAGTGCACTGGTCTCAAAACCACAGCATTGAGACCACGATCGATTTAAGACACAACGTGTGTCTCTCCTTATTTCTCCAAAGGTATCAATACTCTATTGAGTGACCAAGTCTGAGCTTGGCTCGAGACAAAAGAGGATCGATGCCCCCAGGGTTTAGGAGTCTTGGCTCAGGGTTCCTACGAAACCTGGATCTATCCTCGTTAAACCAAATCTCCCTGGTCAACTATGGTTGACCAGAGGAACAGATATGAAATCAAAACATTTTGGCATAGACAATCAGTTAAAATCAGATCAATTTGCATGCTTTTCAAGAAGTAGGGCTTATAGCCCAAAATCAAGCGAAAATAGGAATAAAATCATCCCCACCTCAAATGCTTACAGATACAGCGCAAGTAAGTGGATTTGTGATTGAAAAGCTCTCTGGTCACCCTGTGTTTCATTCAATTGACAACATAGGAGAATAAAGCACATTAGGTGGATTATCTATGGAGGATAAATCAGCGCCCGAGATGATGTTATCGTATAATTCAGGTTCTAAGATAGACTGGTTTTACGACGAGACAAACATAATTCTAGCTACCCAACATGCATCGCCCGTATATCGGATGTGCATGAACTTATCCCACACTTCTCATCTCAGAAAAATAACCCATAGCTAGATAATCATTCATTTCGAAGTTTGTAAACGAATTTAACAATCCAACATGTAACATTAATGTCATGATTTAATATGGTCAATTCTAGACAAATTAGTTTAAATTACATATATTCAGACATAAATAGCCTCAGAACCAATATAAATAATCATGCATCGAAAATAGATTGAATCGGATCGAAAATGGGCAAAAGAAATGCAAAACAGGGTGCTGCCGCGGTTGTGTCAGTCGACGCCGGCCACGTCAACCGACATGAGTCCCTGTCGGTCGATGCCGGCCCTGTCAACCAACAGCAGTGGCGTCAATCGACGCCGTGTCGACAGCAGCTACTGTTCGCGAATCTGCGCGACGTAGCTCCTGTTTCTGGCTGTTCCGGTCATTTCTATCCATCCCCAACAACTCCCGACTCATCCCCCACCTCTAGACCTTACTAGGAACCCAATGGAATGCAACATAACCCATGAAACTAGGAAAATACGAAGCTATAACAGATGAAGAAGAAGACAGGAAAGCCCTACCTTTCGTGAACGTAATAGCAGCTTTTTCCGATGATCGGCCAGCGGGGTTGGCAAAAAAATACTACCAAAAGATTCCTAACATCACAAGGAACAAGAATATAAAGGTTATTTGCAGGTTCATCGTCGTTTACATAGAGTTTTGACGAAGGTTACGGTTCCGGAATTGCTTACCAACAAGCCCTAAAAATCGAGCTATAACTTTCGCGATTCTCAACCAAATCAGCTTCTTCCAGATTCTATGGAAAGCTTGAAGCACGATATTGATTTTGTCTTCAAAAATCATGGCTTGAATCTCGCTCGGTTGATCGGAAAAATGCGAAGAAGATGGTGGGATGGAAGCTGTTGCACGGGCTGTGCGAAAATGGAGAAGGTAGCAGCTGAATGAATTTGTTCGGTTTAAATGAATTTCTTGCACCGTAATTCACCCACAATTATTGATGGACACATGGGGTGGGGCATGTGGGGTGATGGGGTGACACATGGCGCGATTTCACTCGTCGCGGCTCCGGATTTGTTATTTCATGTAATAATTCCGTTATTCAACCTTCGTTGCTTCTTAATTCGACATGCATTGTCCAATTTAGAAAATGGACATCCATGGAAATGCTCTAAATCATGAATCCTACCCGTGGGTTCAATTCCACAAATTTTGGAATTTCTCCATTTTTACCTCGAACTTAATAGTTCGAAAAATCATAAAATATTCCATGAGTGTTGGAACCTCATTTTGATTGTTTTTGTAAATCTTATAAATCAATTTCAAGTATACCCTAGCTCGGTGAAAGAAACAGAGCTCTCGGGCGCAAGTTATCGTTTTTAATGTACCCAAAATACACTAGGAACCTCAGTTCATCGCGCACAAGTTTCCTACATAAAGTTTGTCTGCATGGTCGTTTAGGGTTTCTTAAAGTGTACTCATGGACATTTTGTTTGCATGAAACGGACACGTATGCAACAACGGGCGTCGAAAACTGAGTAACGAACAATTTAAGGGCTAAAATAAATAATCCCTTTTATTTAATAATTAATTAAGCTAAATGTCGCTTAATGAAACTCGGGATATTACAATAATGTAGAATATGATAGATAAAATGAAATATGTATTTTCATGCGAGATCAACAAAAAAATTAAAATTCATTATCTTTGCATACTGTAGAAAATATTATAGTTATTATAAAAGTTGATCATAAATTAATTGTTTTTAATTATGTAGTTTTTTTGTTATATTATATAAATGTATATTACTATATTAATTCATGTCAAGGTCAATATTATGCATGAAGTTATATAATGAATGCAGTTGCACAATATAATACATGAAGTTATAGTATATAATGCAGAATATGATAGATAAATGCAACATGTCTTTTTTAGCGAAATCATATATCATCATTATATTTGCACTTGTTATGTATCATATTGTAATAACATATGCATTATAATGAAAGTAATATAATTTTTCTCTAAAATAAAAGTAATACCATATATAATATGCATAATTCTCATAACAATACACGAATTCTTATATAATGAATGCAGTTGCACAATATAATGCATGGAGTTATATTATATAATGCAAGACATGATAGATAAATTGCAACATGTTTATTTCCGCAAAATCATCATTGATCATTATATTTGCACTTGTTATGTCTTATATAGTAATAACATATGCATTGTAATGAAAGTAATACAATTTTTCTCTAAAATAAAAGTATTATCATATATAATGGAGGAAATAATACCGTATAATGATAGTAATATGTTTCTAAAATAAGAGTAATATCATATTATAATGCAGGAAGATGTTTGTTATTCATTTAGGCTTAGGATCTCATCAAGCCATAGATATTTAGATTCTTTTAATGTCAAATAAAAGAATCGATCTCAACTTAGGTCCTTATCAATGCGTGCCCCACACCAGCATACCAAGCCATCCAAGATAAGATGCTTATTACTGCGTATGCTGCAATCTACACCGATAGTTTATCCTGGAACTGTCTCAGTTGTGATAACCATTTATATCTCGCTAGGTCAAACGATCCATACGATCTTCCGTTATCTAATACACACCGTATGATCTCCCTATCGACGAGATAAGAGGATAATAGCGTTTGCGACACATATTTGTTAATTCAGACAGGAGATAAACATACAATATTTATGATTCCCAGTATATTAACCAATCGACCTTGTACATAATATACCAATCATGATGCTTTCAGTATATAAATCCATCAATCTCCCACTTATACTCAAAGTATTATACATGTGCTTTCCAGAGTATAACGCGTCTAAACTAATCTAGCTATTACATCAATCATTCTACTTGGCTGGCTTTGCCCTCAGCCCAAGGTTACGTGCATGCATCTCGTAGACCTTCTGAGGCAGAGCTTTTGTGAATGGATCCGCTAGATTATCTTTTGTATCATTCTTCTCTACTAGCACATCACCCCTTGCTACGATCTCTCGTATAATATGGTACTTCCTCTCAATGTGTTTTGTTGCTTTGTGTGTTTTGGTGAGTCAAAGTATGTAAAAGTCATCTTGAATAGCTTCAGCATAGTAAAAAATAATAAAGTTCTGTATAGGATCCTTTATTGAGTTGTAAGCTAGAGCTAATCTAAAGACTAGACTCAGTCTAGAAGGTGCAAAAGACTCAACGGACAAATGTTCGAGCCAAACTTACAAGTCTGCTTGATTATGACTCTAGATGCAATGTTTGGATTTTGTGAAGTACGGCTCCAGCAAGTATAGTCTCAACATATATGGCATACGTACTTACCAGTAGAGGGACCAAGCATACATCGAAGGATGACATCATCAGCATGAAGTTGAAAGTATGACGACTTCAACATGGACTTCCTAGTCCGAGTCCCAGCAAATGAAGATAAGAAGATTAGATTGAAGAACGTACCGATGAAGTACAAACTTCAATGATTGGAGAAACCTTAAAGTCTGCAAGCATGAAACTCCAAGTTTCATTACCTAGGACAACCAGTCCGAAATTCCTCAAACTGACGAATACTATCATTCTGACACAAAGACAAACTATCGTTGTCACTATCATAAAAAGACAGAGCAGGTGCAGAACTTCCAGAAAAGCACCACCTACCCGCTTAGCGGAGCAGCCAATAGAGACATCCGACTGGACATCTTCCAATTTGTGTCTAACGGGCATTTATTTTAAACCTTCAACCTCACAGCTATAAATACTAGAGAAACCGACAGAAGAAGGTTACAATCTACAAACCCATACTATACAAATCATAATACACAATCACCGAACCAAGTACGCGAAAGCAAACAACTTTCAAGTTTACAACTCATGTTTGAAGCTTTTAAGTTTTTCGTGTGTTTGTTAGATATTATTAGATATCAATATATCCTTAGATAGATTCATAAGATTAGATATACTTATATCTTTGTCAATCTCTAGAATATTTACTTCTATCTTTTCCTTTTGTACTCTATAAATATGTACATGTACATCTCTTTTTAATCAATTGAAATAAAACTTCTTTGATTATCACATGGTATCAGCCAAATCTTTTGGCAAACCCTGATTTTTTCATCAAGCGTTTTTTATCTTTGTGCATCGCCCATGGCTACCGAGGGTAGTATTCCCTCGCTTCCCCTCTCGATGATAATCCATATGGTAAACATCAAACTCCCTTCTGCGAATTTTTTGTTGTGGCATGCCCAGATCGAAACCCTTCTCATCACTCAGGGTTTCCTTCCACATCTGGACGGTTCTTCTCCATGCCCCGTGCGCGAGCTTACTTCTTCCGCCGGTCAGACTACGCCTAATTCCGACTACACCCCCTGGTATTCACGTGATCAATTGATCTGTCTATTCCTTGTTTCCACTCTCACGGAAGAATCTATGGCCGTTGTTATTGGTCACCATTGGTCTCGCAAAGTCTGGACTGCATTAACTTGCGCCTACAGCAATGCCTCAAAGGCTCGCGAACTTAGCCTGAAAGACGATCGTCTTTCCGTCAAACGTGGGGATCTGTCTGTCTCCGAATATGGCCAACGCTTCAAGACAATCTGTTACAAGCTTGCGGCGATCAGTCGGTCCATCGACTCGACTGACAAATCTCATTGGTTCCTGCGAGGGTTAGGGCCTGCTTATTCATCCTTTACTACCGTACAACTTGCTCAGGAGCCGCTTCCCTCGTTCGACACCCTCCTTGCGCGCGCCGATAGCCACGGCTATTTCAGCGCTCGTTCGATGCCTCGCCATCAACCGCCTTCGTCGCCTTCTATGCTGCTCCCAAGGGAAATTCGACGCGTTCATCCCAGCTGCAAGGACGCTCTAAGAAAAATAAAGGGACAGGTCATCGTCCACCGTGGTGTTATTTCTGCCGTGAGGGAAATCACGATGCTTGGGATTGTCCTCGATGTTTTGATCGATCATTCACACAGCCCTCTCGCTCCTCTGCCACGACCATGACAAACTTGGCCAAAGCCTTCTCCCCCGACTGCTCCATTTTGCATCCCAACGTGTCCAACTGGTATTTAGACACTAGCGCCTCGGCCCATATTACCTCCGATGTTTCTCAACTTGACGATATTGCTGATTATTCCGGTCATGATTGTGTTATTGTCGGTAATGGTGATCAACTCCCTGTTACGCAAACTAGTTCTTTTATTTTTTTCTAATAATCTTTATTGACGAAATGTCCTTGTTGTGCCCGGCATGACTAAAAATCTTTTATCTGTTAGCAAGTTGACCAGGGATTTACCTGTTCACGTTATCTTCACTGACACTTCCTTTCGTATTCAGCACAAGGACAGCAGAAAAAAATAGCAACCGGCGTGCGTGACAGTGGTTTATATCATCTGGAGGTCGCGGTCAAGGCTTTTGCAGCTCACACATCTCGATCTCCACGAGCTTTTGCTGATATTTGGCATTCTAGACTTGGTCACTCTTCCCCGGCTATTTTATCTCATTTAGTAGATTTGAAGTTGCTTTCTATTACTTCTCGTATTTCTTCGTGTATTTCATGTACTTCGTGTCATTTAGCTAAAAGCAAAAGTTTGTCCTTTCCTATTTCGACAAAACGTCCTTCTGCTTTGTTAGATTTAATACACTGTGATTTGTGGGGACCTTCCCCTGTTACTTCTACTGCTGGCTTTCGCTATTATGTTATTTTAGTTGATGATTACTCATGTTTTACCTGGTTCTATCCACTTCACGCGAAATCGGATTTCAATGACAATTTTCTCAATTTCCAGGCGTTTGTAGAAACCAATTTGGTTGCACTATTAAACGTTTTCAAAGTGACGGTTGTTCTGAATTTGTCAACAATCGCGTCAAGCATCACTTCTCTAACTGTGGCATTCATCACTTATTATCTTGTCCATATACATCGGAACAGAATGGGAGGGCTGAATGTAAACATCGACACATAACGGATATGGGTCGCACTCTGTTATTTCATTCTTCCGCTCCTCTCCATCTTTGGGTTGAAGCCTTCAGTACCGCTGCCTTCAGTATCATTCGGTTGCCCTCTTCAGTACTTCAAAATACTTCGCCCTTTGAATATGTTTATGATCAATGTCCCAGTTTTGAATCCTTTCATGTGTTCGGATGTCGGGTTTTCCCATGCTTACGTGACTATGCTCAGAACAAGCTTCAGCCTCGCAGTCGGTCCTGTATTTTTATCGGCTATAGCCCTTCTCACAAAGGTTTTCGCTGTCTCGATCCGGTGAACTCAAAGGTTTATATTACTCGTAACGCTCATTTTGATGAATCTTGTTTTCCTTTCTCTGCAGCACCGGTATCGGCTCTTTCTTCTTCTCTGTATATATTGACTTATGTCGACGGCTTTATCGCTCCGACAGTTGATTATGTCTCGCCTCCGCCAACGGCTTCTTCACCATGCCGACTTTGTCCTTCACCGGACTTGGCAGCTCTAACGACTGTCTCTCCTCCTTCATTCCAGCTGCCCTGGCTAATGAACCGTCGCACCAACCACCACCCGAGCAGTCTCGTTCCTTGCTTGCGGATGCACCTCGAGCTGCTTCAACACATCCGATGCAGACTCGGGCAAAGTCAGGTATCTTCAAGCCTCGATATCCTGCCACCATCAACTGTGCATCTCTTCTCACTGCTCTTACAGTTATTCCAGAGCCCCGCGACATCAAAACCGCTCTTAAATCTCCCAAATGGGTGCACGCGATGCATGAAGAATTATCAGCTTTAACGGCAAACAAGACTTGGTCTCTCATGCCTCGCCTTCATCTACAAATATTGTTGACTCACAGTGGGTTTTTCGTACTAAGCTTCGAGCCGACGGCTCCATCGATCGTTATAAGGCTCAGTTGGTCGCCCAAGGGTTTAATCAAATTCCTTGTTTTGATTTCACTCATACCTTCAGTCCGGTTGTTAAGGCATCCACCATTCGTATTATTCTTTCTCTTGCAGTCATGTACTCTTGGCTTCTTCACCAGCTGGACGTCAAGAACGCCTTCTTAAATGGTGTTCTCTCTTCTCCAGCCTTTATGGAACAGCCTCCCGACTTCACTGATCCTCATTTTTTGGATCATGTCTGTCAGTTGAATAAGGCTATATATGGTCTAAAGCAAGCTCCTCTTTCTAGGTACCAATGCTTCTGTGGTTTTCTTGTCTCTCTTAGTTTTCTTTACAGTGCTTCGGACACTTCTCTTTTTGTTTACAAAAAAGGGGAAGTTTTGGTCTATCTTTTGGTCTATGTTGACGACATAATCATCACCAGCAATGCTACCTCGGTTCTCACTGCTCTAATTACTTGAATGAATGGAGAGTTTGCTATTACAGATATGGGCTCATTGGGCTACTTTCTTGGACTCGAGGTAAATCGTTCTTCCTCTGGTTTATTTCTAAGTCAAAAAAAATACACATTGGATATTCTTCAATGTGCAAAACTTCAGCATTCTAAGCCCGTCAGTACTCCTCTCGTTCCTGGCTCATCTATGTCTAAGGACGGTGAGCCATTCGCCGACCCAACGCTATATCGTTCCCTCGTCGGTGCTCTGCAGTACTTGACAATTACGCGCCCTGATATTTCTTACTCAGTAAACACAGTTAGCCAATTTCAGCAGCAACCAACCGTTGATCACTTCCAATCTGTCAAGCGGATTCTTCGCTATATAAAAGGAATTTTGAATTTTGGCCTCTCTTATTCTCCTGGTCCTTCTTCTCTTATTGGTTATTCCGATGCTGACTGGGCCCGATGCACTAACACTCGTCATTCGACCTATGGATATGCCATCTATCTCGATGGCAATCTAGTTTCCTGGAGCGCGAAGAAGCAGCCTACAGTTGCTCGCTCCAGTTGTGAGTCCGAATACAGGGCTATCGCCTATACGGCTTCTGAACTTCTTTGGGTTTTGAATCTCCTTCGAGATTTACATGTTGTGCCTCCTTCTCCTCCCACGCTCTATTCTGATAACACCAGTGCTATTTTCCTCACACAGATTCCAGTGTTACATAAGCGGGCTAAACATATTGATATAGACTATCATTTTGTATGAGAGCTTGTGGAATTAGGACGGCTTTTTACGAAATTCATTGACTCAGAAAACCAAGTGGCGGACAACTTCACTAAAAGTTTATCACACGAGCTTTTTTACTATTTCCGATCCAAGCTTCGCGTTACGGTTTCCAACACGTCTTAGCTTGAGAGGGGTGTTAGATATTATTAGATATCAATATATCCTTAGATAGATTCATAAATTATATATACTTATATCTTTGTATATCTCTAGAATATTTACTTATTCTAGAGATATAAGTAGATATCTTTCGTTCGATTCATGTTCACCAATATGAACCAAGTCCGAAGACTCTCCCACACCCATGAAACAATTCGCTTCATGTTCACCAATGTGGACCAAATCCGAAGACTCTCCCACACCCATGAAACGATTCAACTTGTTTTATTTTTACTGAAGTTAGTTGTTGCGCAGGTAAGAGATGATGTTGGGAAATTATTTCTAAATCTCCCTTAGGATCATACTGTAAAAGGTTTTGTATATCTCTAGAATATTTACTTAGAGTTGTTCAATTTAATCGCTTCATGGGTGTGGGAGAGTCTTCGGATTTGGTCCACATTGGTGAACATGAAGCGAATTGTTTCATGGGTGTGGGAGAGTCTTCGGACTTGGTTCATATTGGTGAACATGAAGCGAACGATCCCTGAACTTACAAAGAGGCAGTTCAAGATATAGATGCGATGTCTTGGCATAAGTCTATGAATTCTGAGATTGAATTTATAGATGCTATGGATGGATACGGCCTTCTGACCTTCCTAAAGGCAATATAGCCATTAGGTGTAAATGGGTCTATAGGTGTAAGATAGGATCTGACGGAAAGGTCATCGCCTTTATAGCATGGTTGGTGGCGATGGGATTCACTCAATTAGAGAGAATCAGTTATGGTGATAATTTCTCTCCTGTAGCCGTGCTAAAGTCGATCTGTATTCTCTTATCCATAGCAAATTACATGGACTCTAAGGTTTGGCAAATGGATGTTAGGACAGTTTTCCTTAATGGAAATCTGAATGAAGACATTTATATGCGGTAACCTGAAGGTTCTGTAAGGAAATGCTAAGAGCATCTAGTTTGGAAGTTAAAGAAGTCTCTTTATGGACTTATACAAACTTCTAGATCTTGGAACATTCGTTTTGACGAGGCAATCAAATCCTTGGATTTGAAAAATGTCAAGATGAAAGTTGTGTGTACAAAAATGAGCAATGGAAACATGGTGGTATTCTTAGTACTGTACGTAGACGATATCTTCTTAATGGCAACAACTTGAGGGTATTGTCGGACGTATAGGTGTGGCTGTTAAAACAGTAACTGATGAAGGATTTTGGAAATTCTATGTACATTTTTGGTATAAAGATCATTCATGATCAATGTAAGAGAATATTGCATTTGTACCAAGCTTCCTACATCAACACTGTTATTGCCCTGTATAGCATACAAAACTCCAAGAAAGGATTTTTACCTTTGTGACATGGTGTTTATCTATCTAAAGACATGTGTCTTAAAATGCCAGACAAGATAGATGAGATTGCTAAGGTTCCTTAAGCTTTGGCAGTAGGAAGCCTTATGTATGCTATGTTCTGTACTAGACATGATATCTACTGTGCAGTTGGCATCGTGGCAAGATATCAATCTAACCCGGGTCTGGGGCACTGGACTGCGGTAAAATATGTTCTCAAGCATCTAAAAGAACTCGAGATTATATGTTGGTTTACCTATTAGACAGTCTGACCCCTTTGGGTTATTCAGATTCAGATTTTAAGCTAATAGAGATATGAGAAAGTTAACCTCGGGTTATGTGTTTAGATTGAGAGGTGGAGTCATATTATGTGGGTGCCTCAGAGGCTGCCAAAGAAGCTGTCTGGCTTAGAAGCTTCTTGTTGGACTTGGGGGTGATTATGAGTATGCCTAAGTGTATCACAATTTGTTGTGATAACATTGGTGCAGTAGCAAACTCGAAAGAACCTGGAGCCCATGTGGCAAGTAAACACATAGAGAGACAGTACCACATTTTACGAGATATCGTAAAGAGACGTAATGTGGCTGTGGAAAATTTGTGTCGTTGTATAACCTGGTTGATCCTTTCACGAAGACTTTGGAAACTTAGATCTTCGGATAACACGTAGAGGGTTTTGGTTAACGATATATTGCAGCTACACTTTAAGTCTAAGTGGGAGATTTGTAATGACATGGTGTATACTAAAAGTTTAGCTTTAGTATAAGTGGGAGATTGTTGGAGTATACAGTAAAGCGAACTTTTAAGCGAGCTTTGGCATGTATTTAATCTCCTGTAAATAACTGAAACAAACGTTGTCACATTGTTGCAATCTCATGATTGCATGTATATCCACTTATCTTATATTGTAGACAATGTGGTGGGTGCGTTGTCCCACTGAAGATCGCATTGTTGGGTTCCTTATAAGATATAAAACGTATTCACAACTGAGATAGTTCTGGATAAACTATCGTTTTAGGTTGTAGTATAAACTTGAGATAACTAGTCTTGGTTATTAGTTTATGCTAGTGAGTGGTGTCGCATTGAATGGATCGCGGTGAGACGTGTTCTTCTGTTCTGACTATATGAAGAACCAAAGTCTCGGCGAATTTAATAATTCTTAACCCTAGATGTGATATTTAGATATATGCAAATGATTGTTTGTTACTTTGACTTACCATGGGTGAGAATCAAAAGGATGATTCAATATGCTCCGTATCTTTGGTAACAACATCATTTGTATGTGTTTATATAGTCACATTAGGGCACCGTGTCCTGGACATCCAGGTTGATGACATCCCCTTAAGGAGCTCATAAGTTTTATCGTATTAAACCCTGCAGGTGGAATTTATTCCGATACGATAATAATGTTGAGCGGGTACTACTTAAGGATTAAGATATTAATTAATTAATGCTGTCAGAGCTTTTAATTAATTAATGGATGTGCGTTATCTTAAACACGGGGAATTAATTAAGTCAAATAGAAGCCTTGATTCACATCGGGATAGGATGGCAGTTGCCACATTAATTCTCTAGTGGAATGAATTAATGTTATAAGTTCAATTTATATTATGGGCTGAATATATGTGTTTGGACTTATGGGAGGCCCAATCCTATACCTTCTAGAGATCCCTGGCCTAGCCGAACTAGAAACCCTAGAAGATGCCTATAAATAGGATCTTATGGTTGAGAGAAAAACCCTAGTTGTCATTTTTCATAAGCTCATGTGTTGAGCGACGGTTAGGTTTAGTTCTCTCAAACATCGTAGATCTAGTATTTTGGATTGGCATCTACGATTCGGAGGATTGCTGTCCACTCGGTATCCGATCGTGGTTCGTGGGACACATGCTAGAAGATCTCCAGTGGAATCAATCTCCAGATCTGTAGATCTGGTAAGGTAATCACAGATCTAGTCGATTTATTTTAATTAAACCATGTATGTGTACGTTTGGTAACCAACATCGATCGTGGGGACGAACCGCCTTCACCGGCATGTTTCTTCAGAAGGAACCGTTGTGGCTAACGGGTATGGAGATTCAAAGTTTGAATCTCCAAGTATAAAAGACAAGTCCAAAAGTGAGAGACAACTACTGCTTCTATCACTACTGACATTCGCAAACACCCTAAGCAAGAGATTTCTTTGACAAAGCGAACAAGTGAAAAGTAGTCAGTTGAGAGCACGAGATAAAAAGTGTATTCAAAGATCTCAACAACCAGGAGTGTCTTCCATTGAATATCTGACACTACCTCTTAGAGATTCCTTGATTTCGGTTGAGAATCTCCAATCATTGTGATACCTTCCATCCTAGGAAGCATCCATCAGTCATTTCCAAAAGGGATTGACTCTGACTGGCATTTGCCGCAATACCAGACAAGTTCAGAAGCAAACTATAAAAGTTTCTCAACAGTGTAGGACAAGTTTTTCGAAGGTTCAGTCCTTGACTTGGCCGTAGCTGTGAACTGAGAAGAACGAAGTGTCGGAGGATAGCTTTGCTGTGGCCGGGTTGAAAGTTCACCGCATACAACAAGTGTTCGGCGATTCCTTGTATTTTGTATACTTTCTTAGTGGAATACTTAGCGTTTCAGCTAAGGAGTGGACGTAGATCTATTGGATCGAATCATTATAAATATTGTGTTTTTTATTGTTTTATTACTTACTGTTTAAGTTGGATTTGAATCCTAGCAGTCAAACTGCTAGTGTATACCTGTGAAGAAATTCTATTCATACCTTGAGCTTAAACAAACTTTACTAAGTTAAGTGCAAGTGACGTTTACTTATTCCGCTGCATTTCGTGTCTCTGTTTTAACACAACGACTCTAATAAATCAGGACCAACAAGTGGTATCAGAGCAGGAGGTTGAAAGACCGACTGCTTCTGAGTCGCTTTAAGACCAGATTTATCTTTTCCTTGCAATGTTACTGTTTTATTTTGTGTGTCTAGCTCAGGACGATACTTAAAGCGTGAACATAATGATAAATCACACTCTTCCCAAGTATACGAAGGAGAAATTCAAGTCATGGAAGAAGCTTGCCATTATACAGCTTCAAAGCATACATCTAGAAATGGCAGATGTTCTTGAGAGAGGTCCAATACAAATTATGAAAGCTAACACTTTTGTAGGACCTGCTACTGCTGAAGAACAACCAAGACCCCAAATGGTTGTAAAGCCATACGAGGAGTATACAACGGAGGACAAAAAGAGAGCCCAATTGGAGCATTTAGCGAAGAAACTAATCATTGACTCTCTACCACCGTTGATGGCTCATAAAGCTCTTGACTTTGACACAGCCAAAGAAATGTGGGATTATGTCTGCGACTCTTCCCAAGAAACAGACCAGATGAAGCGCAACAAACTACAGGTAGCTATTGACAAGTATGAATCTTTTTCGATGGTTGCAGGTGAATCTATACAAGCCATGGAAGAACGATTCAACACTATCATGGGAGAGCTCCGTAATCTGGGTAAAAAATATGATAATGGGGAGATGAACAACAAGATTATCTCCAAACTATACCCAAGGGAAGATTGGTTTGTGAAGATGACCAGCTTGAGTGAAAAAGACCTCAGAAACATGTCTACATCCGAGGTATTTGCTCATTTCAAAACTCACGAGTTTATTATACAGCAATCGAAAAAGAATGAAGCAGCCGTGGCACAAGCTTCATCGACACCCGCCGCTAACTCTGAGGACCTAGCGTACTTCACTAAGAAGGACTTTAACAAGTGGAAGACGAAGAAGCCCTTTCATAACCTAGAGAGATCCACTCCAGCGTCACCAGCAAAGGAGGTTGTCCCAACCTCAGGCTCTCAACCCGTTGATTTGAAGATCAGTGAGCTGGAAGAGCAGATGAAGAAACTTCAGAAGTTGATGATGGAAGCTAAAGCTGAAAAAGAGGCCAAAGAAATCCAGCAATCATCATCCTCTACCCGCTCAGCAGAGCGAAAGCCCAAGACGTGCTTTGAGTGCGGTTCGTCAGATCACCTCAAGCATGAATGTCCGAAAGTCAGCAAGGAGGAAAAAGAGCGTCTGAAGCAGAGATTCGAGAGACGTGTTGTTATAGCAGTCACCAGGGGGTTGCTGACAAGGACAGAGGCTCCTGATATCCCAGATAATGATGAGGAATATTATTTTTCCTCAGAAGAAGATGATGAAGAAGCCATGCTAGTTTTGATGGCCAATGTTGTTGAAGATCGGTTCGCTGATGACGATATTGAACAGAATACTGAATCTGCTCTAGCAGTCGATGATAATGATGTACTATCTACTAGCATTCCTAGTTTAGCAACTATAGAAGAATCGGAGGAATTTTCTTTAGATTTTGAGGGAGATTATCTCACGAAGCTTACTGTATAATTCTAAAAAATGTATGAAATTAAGAATGCTATCGTTGGAGAAAACATCTCACTAAAACTTGAGATTACATCTTTGACCAAGTAAGTCGAAAGACTAAGGTCTGAAAGTGAGGAATTTTCAAAACTCAAAGCTGATTTCTCCAAATTATCTGAAAATTTTCAAAATCTTGAAAAGGAGAATCTAGCTTTGAAGAGCAAACCCAAAGAAAATTGCATTTGTACATATACATCCAGCAAGGAAGTTCTAAATGCCATTGTTAGCCAACAGAGACATCATAAGGATCGATCTGGTATAGGGCTTGGATATGCTGAAAAAGCGATGTCTTCTAAGCAGAAAATGATCTCATTCGTTTATGCTGGAACGACGGCTGCTGAAAAAGACAAAGGAAAGGACACTGCTGAATCTTCGAATGCTGAGCAGTATGATAAGAATAGGGATTGACACTAGCAGAATGCATCTAATGGACCTCAGCAGAGGAACCAGAGATCGCATGCTAAGCAGACATCTGCTAAACCTCAGAAGAGGACACAGCAAATTAATGCTGAGCAGCCTACTAAGCGACCACCCACAATAGATTCAAGAAGGAATGTTGAGCAACATGTTCCTAATGCTAGGAAAGCAATTCCTTTATTACCTAAAGGCAAGCAGATTCAATACCATACTGTAAGACCTCATTTCCAGTTTTACACACCACATAGGAGGAACACCTATATGAGGCATGAGTCCAAATCATTCAAAGGACAAGGAAGGCTAAGCACACTACGACACCTAGATCTAAGAATGCTAAGCATGTCAATCAGAAGGTCAAGAAGGTGGTAAAAGGTGAGATCAAGAAGAAAATCTTGAAGATCACTAAGATGTGGGTTCCAAAAGGAACTTTGATCCACGCTAATCCTGCAGGACCCGGCGCTAAACGGGTACCTAAATCAGCTTGATTGATTGTGTTGCAGGGACAGGATCCGAGTGCTAAGACGTCAATCATATCAAATGAATGGATCATTGATAGTGGTTGCTCCGCACATATGACGGGGAATGAGGAGTTATTCTCAGATATACAAAGATTTTATTATGGCCCCAAAGTTAAGTTCGGAGATAACAGCGAAGGGAAAGTTGTTGGAAGAGGATGCATTGGGCGTAATGGTTTAAGGATCGTCAATGTAGCGCTCGTCTCCAACCTCAAGCACAACTTACTGAGCATTATCCAACTATGCAAGAATGGGTACACTGTATCGTTTGTCAATACTGGTTGTTCTATTGCTGACAATGTTACAGGAGAAGTGAAGCTAAGAGGCATCCGCAAGGGTGGCCTATACATTGTTGACTGGGAAAGTGGTCAACAACATTCATGCTTCCTAGCATTGAACAAAGAGGAAACAACATGGTTATGGAACAAGAGGTTGAATCATCTGAATTTCAAAACTATTAACCATCTTGTCAAGAATAAACTGGTTGTAGGTTTGCCTGCTGAGACTTTCCGAAAGGAAGGTGTGTGCAAAGCTTGCCAGCAAGGGAAGCAGACCAAGGCATCGTTCAAAACAAACCCGGAGAAGGTTACATCAGGGAGGATCCTTGAGCTCTTGCACATGGATCTATTCGGCCCAGTCACACCATCCACTGTAAGCAAGAAATTGTATACACTTGTGGTTGTTGATGACTTTTCTAGATACACATGGGTTCGCTTGCTAAGGACCAAGGACGAAGTCAAGATCCTATTACCAGAGTTGATTCTTAAAGAACACAATAGCAAAGAGGTCACGGTGAAGAGGATCAGATCAGACAATGGAACCGAATTTTGCAATGGAATCGTGATGGATTTTTGCGCAGAAGCAAGTATTGGTCATGAGAATTCTGCTGCTAGGACTCCCCGGTAGAATGGATTAGCAGAGCGAAGGAATAGGACATTGAAAGAAGTCGTGCGGTCCATGCTTTCTGACTCTGGATTGAGTGGAAAATATTGGGGAGAAGCCGTGATGACCGCATGCTACACTCAAAATAGGAGCGCGATCAATGGCAGATTCAACAAAACTCCTTATGAAGTGTACAATGGTCGTAAGCCTTCGATCACTCATCTTTGTGCTTTCGGTTCGACATGTTATATCCATAACAATGGGAAGTCGAAACTTAACACTTTTTTGCCAAAATCTGATGAAGGTGTTTTCCTGGGATATGGACACCCTTCTCACAAAGGCCATCGAGTGTTAAATAAGACAACTCAACTTGTGGAAATAACATGCAATGTTATCTTTGATGAGTCTACTTTAGTGCACAGGGTTACAAAAGAACAAAGGAATAGCAATCATGAGACCAATGATGTCCATGATCAATCAATTTTGAACTCCTTCGAAAATATGAGTATTGATCCGACTAGGTTTATGAATGATTCTAATCCAGCAACGACACACCCAGCAGGTGACCAGACTGCTGACCAGGCCAATGATGCTAATGATCATGCTGAGGCCAATCCACCAATTTATCTAAATGATAATTTGGATGTTTCGGGATCTTTTGATGATGAAGACGATGAGGGAACTCCAATTTTAGCACGAGGTGCTCAAGACAGTGTGGGCATTGCTAGGGGTGTAATTGAACCGAGTCGAGTCGAGTAGTGTCGTGCTCAAGTTTGACTCGTTTAGTTTCGACTCGAGCTTCGAGCTTTTTTATCGAATACTTTGATGTTCACGAACATTATCGAGCCTAAACGAACTTTCTAAATTTAGAATATATTTAAGATTTTCATTATTATTTTGAAGAAAATGTTATTTATTCAAAAAAATATATATATCATATTCATGCTCATATTCTAAATATTTTTCATTATTAGATAGATTTATCATTATCGTTAATCTTAAATCATGAAAATATTATTTTTATAAAAGTAATTATTTTATATTTCTTACTAATTTTAGTTAATGAGCCTGCTCGCGAGCTCACGAGTCAAATACTATGATGCTCAAGTTTGGTTCATTTAATAAACGAGCTTTACTAAACGAACTCGAACGAGCTTTTATTGAGTCGAGATCCGAGTAGCTCACGAACAGTTTGGTTCATTTACACCCCTAGGCATTGCTGAAGATCTTGGCAAAGGCGTTGCTGAGATGCCTGCTGCTGAGGTTCCAACTGCTGAGAATGCTGCTGAACATCCTGTTGTCGAATTACCTAATGCTGAAAATCAGAATGCCGGAAATCCAGATGCTGAGCACCAGGCGGATGATGAAGGGAATGTTATAGCAGACAACAACCCAGCAGGAGAGACAGATGCTGAAGTTCCAGCACGCATAAGATTGGCATGCCTGCGTGCTCATCCTCTAGAAGATGTTCTTGGAGATGTCATTGATCCCATCTTGACGAGACAAGGCAATGCGATGCTAGCCTGCTACATATCACATGAAGAACCTAAGAAAGTTGAAGAAGCTCTACAGGACCCAGATTGGGTGAACGCTATGCAAGAGGAGCTTGCTGAGTTCACACGTAATCATGTGTGGGATCTAGTAGATAGGCCAGAACATCAAAGTGTTATAGGCACTAAGTGGGTGTTCAAGAACAAGAAGGACGAGACAGGCTTAGTAGTCAGAAATAAGGCACGTCTCGTAGCCAAGGGATATAGGCAATGTGAAGGCATAGATTATGATGAGACTTTCGCTCCAGTAGCAAGGCTGGAGGCAATCAGATTATTTCTCACGTATACCGCATATCACAAATTTGTTGTGATGCGAATGGACGTGAAAAGCGCATTTCTAAATGGTGAGCTCAAGGAGGAAGTCTATGTAGAACAACCACCAGGCTTCAAGCAGGGAAATCAAGTCTATAGGCTCAGGAAAGCCCTGTACGGCTTGAAGCAGGCACCGAGAGCGTGGTATGGAACACTATCTAAGTTCCTGCTAGCTAATGGATTTAAGAAAGGGAGGATTGATCAGACTCTCTTTCGCATCGTAGAAAAAGGGAGTATTCTGCTAGTGCAAATATATGTCGACGACATCATTTTCGGATCAAAAAATCAAGACTTATGTGACAGGTTTTCCAAGATCATGACTAGCAATTTTCAAATGAGTATGATGGGAAAAATGGCATACTTTCTCGGATTGCAAGTCCAGCAGTCCAGCGAGGGAATCTTTATTCACAAGAAGAAATATGCTCGTGATCTAATAACGAAGTACTGTCCGGAGAAGACAAAAAGTCTAAGAATTCCTATCAGCACAACATGTATAGCTGCTCTTGAAAAAGAAGGAGAAGATGTGAATCCTACTCTCTACAGAGGTCTTATTGGGTCACTGCTATACCTTACTGCCAGCAGACCAGACATATCATATGTTGTTGGATTATGCGCGAGATATCAAGCAAATCCCAAGAAGACGCATCTAGACACTGCTAAGCGGATTGTGCGATATCTAAAATGCACAAAAGGTATGGGGATCTGGTATCCAAGGTCCGGTAGTTTAACACTGAGTGGATATTCGGATTCAGACTTTGGAGGATGTAAGATCGACAGAAAAAGCACCAGTGGCACTTGCCAATTTCTTGGACATAAACTCATCAGCTGGTTTAGCAAGAAGCAGCACTCTGTTGCTACATCAACTACCGAAGCAGAATACGTAGCAGCTGCTAGTTGTTGTTCGCAAGTCTTGTGGATTCGGCAGCAATTGCTAGACTATGACATTCTTCTTGAATGTGTGCCGATCTACTGTGATAACAACAGTGCCATGTGCATTACGAAGAATCCAGTCCATCATTTGAGGACCAAACATATTGATATTCGTCACCACTTCATCCGCGATCATCAGGAGTAGAAGGACATCGACGTCCGATATATATGCACTGAAGATCAGATTGCTGACATCTTTACAAAGCCGTTAGCATAGGTCAAATTCAAAGAACTATGCATTAAATTATGTCTCATGGAGTTGGACGATACTATGGTTGAATGAATCTTTACTCTCATTCCTTCTGGACATATTTTGCTAAGGATTTGCTACGATTCATATATATGTTTGCTAAGGATTTTCTGCGCTAGAAGATTGCTAAACCCCAATATGTAGCAATCTTCGCCTGCTTAGGAAAGTCAAAAGCGGGATGATTTTTGAATTTCAAATAAGACGTGCATTTATTGCGCGCAGACGGCGGCGACGAACCAGGACTTACCGCGTCATCAGTACTCGAGTTCGTAGGAGCGTGAGTATCCATACGAAACGTCACCATAAGCCCAACCGTCGATTGCATTTCAAAAATTGTACCCCCAACCGTCAGATTATTACCTGCAAGGTATATACGTTTCTCACTCGACTTACTTTACCTTACAGAAATTCAAATCCCTAAAACCCTTCTTGCAACTTGAGTCCTTTGAAATTCCCGAATATTCTCTCTAAACACTTCCAAATTTCTTCGATAATGGCTGTTAATCCCGAATCCCCTAATCACTCTCACCACTCTGAACACTCCGCTCACACCACCGATACATCAGAATCTTCTACGGAATCAGGTATCCCCATTCATTCCCTTACTTCTACTGTGATTCTCCATGAGAGATAGGCTCCTGAATATACTGGGGTCGTCAAGAGGGAAGATGTACAAGACAACATTCCGTATGGCCAGTTGGTGACCTTGGCCAGGAACAAGGAGCAGTCAGAGCTGTCAAATAAATAGAGGAGGGCGGCACAAGTACTGAAGGATCACATATTGTATACTCCTCTCGCTACCCGACAATTTCCACATTGGCTGATGGATGCCCTAACACATGCAGGCATGGTTCAATATCTCTCTGCAGAACCATTGTGGTTTCATCCCCACATGGTGTCTGAATTTTATGCTCGCGCAGTAGTTAAAGAGTCGACCCAGAAATCATTCAAGACTTCGGTCTTTGGGACCATTCTGGAAGTGAGTGCAGATATTTTTGCTGATAAGTTCGGTCTTCCTAACCAGGGTGAGCGTGTGGCTTCATACAAGTTAAATGATGTTGAGGAGATGAAGAGGAGATGGTAGTTGTGGAAGAAGCCGGACTTGGTACAAGATAGCAAGGGGGAGCCGATCACCTTCAGGGTTGCGACACCTATTAATCAATTTACGGAGGAATACAAGCTCTTGGCTGAGCTTGTTATTAAAATGTTCCAGTGCGATGCTGGATCATACTCTCAGCTATCCGCACATAAATATGTAGTGATGATGGCGATTGTTGATAAAATCAAAGGAAATTGGGCAGATTTCTTCTACGGACGGTGGTTGGAGCATGTTCGGAAGAATGTGACTGTCAAGAAAGATGGATCATTTTCTTCCAATGTGAACTTCGGGCTAAAAGTTAGCAAGTTCATAGAGATGTTCTTTCACAGGAAGAAGCTGGATGCAGGGGAGAATCTACTTCCGACAGACTTCATTCCTCAGACGAAGAAATCAACTGCGCATCCCGATGCTGCCCATCCAAAGATTCCGAAAGGGAAGTCTAATGTGGATAAAAAGGTTCCAACATCCCCTGAACATCCACACCAAGGAGAGCTAACATTTCAAAGATTGGAGCATGTTATCGCTATGACGCCGGAGGAAATAGCGGCTGCCAAGAAAGAAGCCGAAACCATCAAATGTTTCGAAGAGCTTGAGGACATCGAAACGCTTGAGCTTAGGAATATTCCTACCTCCACATATCAATCAGACCCTCTGGCTGTTGAGGTACCAAAAAGAAAAAGAACAGAGCTCCCTAGTCAAGAGAAACCGGGGACGAGGAGGAGGACTCAGAAACCAACAAATACACCCTCCAAGGACATCCCCGCTCCTGCTGAGCCTGGGAAGAAAAGGACTAGGCGGAAGTTAGAGATGCAATTTGAACAGGAAAAGGAGAAAGCATCTGAAGATGCTGAAATGGAGCAAGAGCAAGAGAAAGATGAACCTCTTTCCTCGAAGCCTTATGAGGAACGAATTCGAAACCTGAATGAAAGAAAAAGGAAAAAGCGATATGAACGGAGGATACAAGAGAAGAAGAAATTTAAGAAAACAATGGAGGAGTTGAACTTCCAAGCAAGGGATTTAAACTTTTAGCAAACAAAGCAAGCTACACTTGAACGGGAAGCCAAGAAAGCCGTTGACCGGCTAGCAGCAAAGGAAGCTGCTAAGCTGCTAATAGAAGCGGTTAACGAGGGTATTGCCACAAAGAAAAGAAAAGGAATAGAGGGTGGAAGGATCACCATCTCCATCCCCCGAGTTAATGCTGCAGGAGCAATAATTCGAGAAAATGAAGCTATGTCCGACAAAGAATTTGATCAACTACTTCAGACTGGCGCATTCAATGAGCCCCCTCCGCTCAAAGGCAAAAATGTTCAATTCCATGAACCGATTGAGGAGCCATGCAGTAGCTCGGATGAGGAGAGTCCACCCAGAGGGCCACCCAGAGATCAGGAAGCTGGTCCTTCTGGAGCTGGGAAGCAAGCAAAAGATGAGACCGGTAGTGCTGCGGATTCACTCGTTGAGCAGACCGCTCACGCAGATGGGAGTTCAGATGTTGTGCAAGCAGCTGGCATTCCACAGACTGCTGAGGAGAGGCCATCTCCTAGGTCAGAGGAAATCAATCCTGAGGAAGGTCCTAACACCGTTAATCCTTCCTCTACTGAGACTGAAGAAGATGAAGGCTTTCCCTCCACCTGCTTCTCAGATTCTGATTCCGATGGGGAATCTGAAGATGTTTATGATGCAAAGTCCTTAAGGATGATCACCATAGAAGGCAATGAACAACTCCGAGTGCCATTCAAAGGACTCCTCCGTCCAAGATTCAAATTGAGGAGGATATCACAATGGTGTGCTATGATTTCGTCTGCAGAACAGGTAAATTCTGATTTTGCTCTCTTTGGCCATGAGATTGAAGAATTTGTTGCTACTATGATTGAGAAGGAGGTCAAAGAAGTATTCTCTGGGGAATTGGAGGAAGGAACCCCCGAAGGAGACATACTTGGACGCGAGCTTAGGCGTTGGAAAACGTATGACCACATTTTGCGTGAGCTCTCTGTCGAGGAAAGAGAATTGATGATGGCTTGGAAAGGACTTAATTTCTGGAGGATAGAGGAGAAATGGGCGAACGAATGGATGGACCAAGCTCCCTGCACCAAGCAGTACGCAGACAAATCAGTCATTGCTCGACTTCAGGCCATCAAAGCTCATCGATGAATCTCCTCTACTCACAGCTTACCAAAATCTACATCTGCTCCAGATGGCATGTCAGATGCTCACATTCAACTCTCAAAACGCCAAGCCAGAGCAGCTTTTGAGTATAAGAGGTGACAAGCTGAATATGCGAAGCTCAAGAAAGTGAGGTTGCAGGCTCGCTTAGATGCTATCCGAGAGGAGAAAGAACGCGAAATGAAAAACTGTGAGGTGATCGCATACCGCAACAGAGATGAGGAATTGCAGGCCTATGTTTTGGAACTTGAACTCTCGGATGCATGGATGCTAGAGGAGGCAAAATTGGTTGCTGCAGAAGCAGAGTATCTGAAAGCCATCGAAGAAGCAGAGTATCTGATAGCCACTGCTGATGGAGCTGACACTGCTGAACTCGCAACCACAGATATTGAAATGGAAGAGATCTCCACCTCCACTGCTGGGAGTCAAGCACTCATTATACCCACCACTTCATCATTTCTTGCCACTCCGGTTAGTTTTCAAAACTTCCCATCTTACCTAAATTCAGTGGTGCAACTTGCTGTCCAAAGTGCTATGTCCACCAGGTCTGAGCGAATGGTGATGGAAGCATCAGACATAAGAAGGAAGATTGCCGAGGTAAAGACCGACGTTGCTACGGTAAAGACTAGTCTACAAGAAGTGAAGGAGGACGTAGCAGAGCATAAGCAGCAGGTGGAACACAAAGTCAATAATTTTTCCTCCACCTTTTTGGATGCACTCAAAGAGGGGGAAACAAGGAGACTTGTTGATGCTGAGCAGAGGAAGAAAATAGAAGAAGCTCGGCCTGCTGCTAAGGAAGAGAAAAGAAGAGCTCTGGAAGAGCTAAAACAGAAGGAATGCTTGAAGAAGAAAACGAAAGAATTGCTAGGGAACATGAAAGGGAGGCTGCTGAACGAGTAGCAAACAAGGAATTTCTGGACAAATTCGTGCAGCTAGCATCCAACAAATTTGACGAATTTGACAAGACAAAAAAGGCTGCTCCTGACTCCTGATCTTGTTTTCTTTATCTTAGCAGTTTCTTTTTCATTTTCCTTGCTCTATCATTTTCATTGTACTTGTAATGAACCAATCACATGAATGAAAATGGATCAGACTTAGACAATTTCTCATTGTCCACTTCTGATTTTTTTGTTGTGTGTCCTAGTTGATATACATTATCCGTGTATTCAACACATTTGCATTCGAATGACAAATTATGTCTTGTGATTGGTAAAGTAAAAATGCTTGCCGATTTATTTGGGTGCTAGAATTTCTAGCATATTACCTTCTTAGCATTTACTTATATCTTAAGCGAGAAATATTTCCCAGCATCTATTGAGGGGGAATTTCACTAAAACCAATCCTGCTAGAACTAAGATGGATAAACTCTGTGTTAGATTGCTAGGTTAGCATAGCTCTGTACTTAGAAAAATTCTTGTAAACACAGATATTCTTCCTCTTAGATTCAGCAAGTGATAGTAAGCTTTGATCGCACCAAAGAAGGGGAAATTGTTAGGAAATTATTTCTAAATCTCCCTTAGGATCATACTGTAAAAGGTTTTGTTGGATCAAACCTTAATAGATTGGTCGATCAATTGCTGAAATCTAGTATAGTCTAGCAACTCCTATAATGTTAGTCTAAATATCAAGTTGTAATAGATTAGATTGCTAGAATCATTTCTAGCAGATGAGGAAGATTGCTATGGCGTTAGCAATCGTGTGCTACGAGGATGTCTGCTAGAGACAATAACAGACGAGGATGGCTGCTAGAGATAATAGCAGACAAGGATAGATGCTAGCAGTCAAGTGCTTAAGAGAATGATTGTTAAGGCGTTAGCAATCATACGCTAAAGGATGAGACTGCTAGAAGATATCTACTCAGCAGTCAGAAGAAGAATAGCAGAATGATAAAAGAACTAGCATTTGCTATTCGTCATGTGATAGCAGAATGCTGAAGGAGTCAGCATTTGCTGGCATAGAGCAGATTGCCAAAAGAGATAGCAATCAGAAATCAAAGGAATCAAGTGCTAAACTTTCCTGAGGTGTCAGCAGTCCGATATTAGCAAAAGCAGATTGCTAGAAAAGGCGTAGCAATCAAACGGCCTAGCAGATGGGTCTGAGATTGCTTAGCAAGGCAAAATAGCTAATAAAGACTGCTACACTCCCAATCTGACAGACGTACACACAAAGGACAAAGCTTTCCCAAAGTAGTTCGGAAAGTACTGTACGACGCCAAAAAGGACTGGAAAAGTCGAACCACTCTTGGATGAAGGAACCGTTGTGGCTAACGGGTATGGAGATTCAAAGTTTGAATCACCAAGTATAACAGACAAGTCCAAAAGTGAGAGACAACTACTGCTTCTTTCACTACCGACATTCGCAAACACCCTAAGTAAGAGATTCCTTTGACAAAGCGAACAAGTGAAAAGTAGTCAGTTGAGAGCACGAGATAAAAAGTGTATTCAAAGCTCTCAACAACCAGGAGTATCTTCCATTGAATATCTGACACTACCTCTTAGAGATTCCTTGATTTCGATTGAGAATCTCCAATCATTGGGATACCTTCCATCTTGGAAGCATCCATCAGTCATTTCCAAAAGGGATTGACTATGACGGGCATTTGCCGCAATACCAGACAAGTTCAGAAGCAAACTATAAAATTTTCTCAACAGCGTAGGACAAGTTTTTCGAAGGTTTAGTCCTTGACTTGGCCATAGCTATGAACTGAGAAGAACAAAGTGTTGGAGGATAGCTTTGATGTGGCCGGGTCGAAAGTTCATCGCCTACAACAAGTGTTCAGCGATTCCATGTATTTTGTATACTTTCTTAGTGGAATACTTAGCGTTTTGGCTAAGGAGTGGACGTAGATCTATTGGATCGAACCACTATAAATATTGTGTTTTTTACGGTTTTATTACTTACTGTTTAAGTTGGATTTGAAACCTAGCAGTCAAACTGCTAGTGTATACTTGTGAAGAAATTCTAATCATACCTTGAGCTTAAACAAACTTTACTAACTTAAGTGCAAGTGACGTTTACTTATTCCGCTGCATTTCGTGTCTCTGTTTTAACACAACGACTCTAATAAATCAGGACCAACAAACAACAACAGCGCATTCTCCTCTCCTTGCGTATCTCTTGCAGTGACAATGGTTCGCTGCGTCGCAACCGTTGGTTGTTATCCATGGTGGTTCGTTGATAGTTTCACAGCAGTTTGTCGAATCAGTTATCTAGAGCAGTGTGCAGTTTTTTTAATTTCTGGAGCAGTTTTTTTATCTTCACAGTTACAGACATGGGTAATGTAATACACAGGCGACACATAATGTACCACTCAAGCGACATATAATATACCACTCAGACCACTTTTTATCTATATAATGCATTGTGTTATGTTTTTGTTGCAATCCATTTTTGCACCGTTGTTACATGCATGAATAATGTAATGCACATGCGTCACATATGTACCACTTAGATCCCGTTTTATCTATATAATGCACTGCATTCTGTTTTTGTTGCGATCCATTTTTATTTTTGCACTGTTGTTACAGGCATAATGTAATACGCATGCGATAAATAATGTATCACTCAGGCGACACATACAATGTTTTATCTATTTAATGCACTGTGTTATATTTTTTTATTATGCAATTGCAGAGAAACAGACATGGATAATGTAATACACAGACTATACATAATGTACCACTCAAATGACACATAATGTACCACTAAAGCCCCATTTTTATTTTATAATGCAATGCATTATATTTTTGTTGCTATCCATTTTTGTTACCCATTTTTGCTTTGTTGTTACAGACATGAATAACATAATACGCAAGTGACATGTAATGTACCACTTAGACACCTTTTTTATCTATAAAATGCATCCACAACATTGAAATAAGGTAAATAGAATATGTCATTACATTATTCTTTGTATTATGGTACATCATTTAGTTTTAGTCATTACATTATTTAGTTTTAATGCGATTATCTTATTCGAAATATATGTAATAGGGATTGCGTTTGAAAGATAATTAAATTATCTTTAATTTGATATATAACATGTGAAAAAATAATTTAAATTGAGTGAGTTATGATTATTTAAAGTTTTATAAGATTTCTAAAGGAGAGAGAAAATCAGGATGTGTTATATGTTTCACGTTAACTACAAAACTCTTGATATAAAAATTACTATTATACCCAGATAATGTAGAATGTTTCATTAGATAATTCACCGAATTTTTTTATTTTCAAATTAAAACAAGATCGTCCAAGTTTGAATCTAATGGCTGGATTTTGGCCTCATATGACATATAGGATATGGGTAACCATATAATGCATATATATAGGGGAGTGATCATATGAGAACCATAGTTACCATGTGAAAATAAGAACAAATCTCGTCCATCCAAAATATGAAATCAACAGCTGAGATTAAATTTCCTCCGTGTTTCATTATTATATGTATTGACTTTCATTATTATAAAATGAGGGGTAATTTTGTACTTAATGAATTCAAATCTTTTTAGAATCTTAATTTAAATCTTGCGATCTTTCTTTCCTTTGCGATTTGCGATTTGCGATTTGCGATTTGCGATCTTCATTCCTTCTGTGATTATATATTTTCTTCATTCATTCTCTCTGTGGAATTGGCTCGCCATCATCTGCGTTCGTTATTGTTTGTGTTAGTCGTCGTTTGTGTTCGTCATCGTCGTCGGCGAGTTATGGATCCTTTGAAAGGTAAGAATTGATAAATTTCATCTGTTACGTAATAGAATCAGTTATTTTCTGTTCCAGATTACGGTGATAGAATCGAAGATTCATTGTATGGGTTAATGATGATTTGTTTCCAGACTTTGAATTAGGTTTCGTAGATTGCTGTTTATGGTTTGGTGTTTTCACTCTTAATTGTTTAATTTGAAGATGTGCATTATATATCGTTATGAATTGCATTATATATTTGTAGTACTTATGTTATATCTGAAAGAGTTACGTACTTTCAAATTTGTTTTGTATCTGCATTATATAATGTTATGGCTTGCATTATTGTTTTG
The DNA here is from genome assembly GCA_026898455.1 of Plectranthus barbatus. NCBI lineage: Eukaryota > Viridiplantae > Streptophyta > Magnoliopsida > Lamiales > Lamiaceae > Plectranthus > Plectranthus barbatus. The sequence goes on along the minus strand of JAPKLW010001049.1, from coordinate 192,815 downwards.
TAATAGTTGCATTATATGTGAGCCAGTTATAATTAGATTATGAAGGTTCTGTTCCGTTATCAGAATTCATTATATAGTGTAAATACATGCATTATATAGTTATGAATCTTGCATTATATATTTGTAGTACTTAGGTTATATTTGAAAGAGTGATTATTAGTGTACGTACTTTCAAATTTTTTTTATATCTGCATTATATAATGTTATGGCTTGCATTATTGTTTTGTAATAGTTGCATTATATGTGAGTCAATTATAATTAGTTTATGGAGGTTCTGTTCCGTTATGAGAATTCATTATATAGTGTAAATACATGCATTATATAGTTATGAATCTTACATTATATGTTATAAGTTTCAAATTTAATTCATGTTTTTTTCTGTACAGATTCGTTTGTTCCAAAGTGTGATAACACAGCACCAAGCAGATGTAGAAAATAGGTGATGTGGTGTGCCTTGTTGGCAATGTGAGATTGTTGAGATTTTGGAGGCTCACCATCTCTCACAGGCTAAGCATCCCTTGGCCAAAGCCTTGATTGACCTCAACTAGCTCTTTACATCAACCCTGTATAAGATTGAGAACTAACTATGTTGAGATTAATGATTGATGATAATTGAGGAGGTTTTGTCCCTTGTTTGTTCCACAACGGATTGTATTGTTATTATTGTATTGTTATTTGTCAACCCTCATTCTTGCAACTTGTGATGTTTCTAGAAGAGATTCAATGAGTGATTGTAACTTGTTTTAATTCAGATTTAATTATAATTTTATTCGCACGCCACAATTTACGTTGCTTTTGCACATTTATTTTTAATTAATTAAAGAAGAAAAAACACATTGAAATTATATTAACATATTTTTTAAGTTCAACATATAATGATATATAAT
>JAPKLW010001049.1:86883-185292 GCA_026898455.1 Plectranthus barbatus | reverse complement strand
ACTGTAACGCGCCTCGAATTTGGGAAGGCTAATTGGGGGCGTTACAGTAGTATAGATCAAGAAGAAGTAAATAATTATTGTTCACCAACATCAATTTACATAACTCATCCAATATATAAATATTACAACAATTGAGACTTTGATCAATCACTATTCTTTAAGGGATACTATCACAAAACCATGATTTTGAAGGATGAAAAAAATTGTTTTTGGTTGGGCTACAGACGGTGGGGATAATAAAAAGTGAAAGAAGGTGGTAGTATTTATAATATAAAGTTGGTCCATTTATGTTATAGTCTGAATTATGGCATAATTTTAGCTAAAATTTAATTACAAACTCTTACCATTTATGAAAGCTAATTATTTGTAATTTGAAAACGTATTTAAAATCAATCAAATAACTAATTTATTGAATATGTGAATATGGATGCTATACTATAAATTTTAAAACATTATTTTAATTATTGCGATGTTAACAATATTTACATAGATTCATCTTAAAAAAATTTAAAATTGATATATTATTTAATTATTTATTATGAATGACTATTAATTTATAACTACTTGTTTCATTATATTATGCTAAATAATATACTCACATATAGATATATGTTAAGCACACTTTTATTATAGTTGGTATCTTATATTAGTGATTACGTATAATTATTAATAGAAATGTATTAAGTGGCAAAGAAAATTTTTATAATTATTTTATTTAAAAATAAATAAAAGTATAATTATACAAAATATATATACATGTAAATAAATAATAATTATATACTTACCATATTTAATATTACTTACCTAATATATTCCAGATTTATTTTAGATAAGTATTTTTTGGATGAAAATTTTTTAGGAAGGGATTTTGCCTTTTAGTGTATATATATAAATATAGATATAGATATCCATATGATCCATAGAAGTTTTAAATTTGTGACCCGTTATTTACAATCAATATGTTTTCATCATTTCCCCAAATAGGTTTATAAGATTTTTTTAAAAATCAATGGTGTGATTGCTCCCCCATAATCACATATGATAATAGCATTGATAAGTTCGTAAAATTACTCGTTTATTCTTATTATTCCTTGTATTGCTCAATTTATATTGTTTAAAATCGAGACAAGATTATAATTTAAGATTGCCAGTTATTCAATGAAGGATTGAGAGAAGAAAGATAATATAAAGACTTAAAAAAAAGAGTCATAATATGACCAATGAACTGTCCAACCAAGAAGTAAATAATTCTAGGGATTAAATTTGATATTTTTTTTAGATTTATTAATTTATGTTCTAGAGATCGAGAGAAGATAATCAATTATTAATAGTTTACATTATACTTGCCCCGACCAAGGAAGATAAAATATTTATTTGATATCTCACTTGTTGCAAGATTTGAATAATTGATTTAGTTGTTGTATGTTATCATGTATATAAATTCAACCCTAAGATTTGTGTTTTCCCTTATTTGAATTTAAATCTTATTTTATTTTATTTGACTACTTTTAAAATAAAAAAACCCTTTTATTTCTATTTGCTCAAACAATTGATCTGAAGAACCGTGTTATAGTGGATAGATTTATTTCCTGATATCATTCATTGTGGGGTCGATAATTATATCTTTGCCACAATATTATAAGATTTTGCTAAATTGCTAATTTCCTTTGTGATCAAATTTTAGTGTCACTACTGGGGAATGATAAATTTAAATCTGAACTATTTCGATTTTAAGATTATTGCATTCAGTATTTTTCTATATTTTTGCTTTGTATCGGTTGACATTTTCCACGTTAGTCGTCGCATGAGTTTATGTCATGTTGGTCGACACGATCCCGTATCGATCGATACACACGTGCATCAATCAACACAAAGACTGTTTTTTTTAATTTTCTTTTCAGGTAGTGCATGAAGACAAGGATAAGTGTGCCACTGCCTAGCATCGACACATGAGCACTTTAAAGTCAAGGAGAAATAGTAAGGCATGGTTCATGTGTGGAAGCCATCTTCAGCTCCTATCAACCCCATAAATAAATGAAACTTTGAGAGCTTAACCGATAGAACTTGGGTAACTGAACAGGGGTGTCGTTTCTGAAGTGACGCATGGCAGTTACTATTTGCTTATTTTTTTAGATTCAGAAGTATAAACGACACAAAGAATCCCAAAAAAGAATACATACATATTTCAAGATTCGTCGGATCTTAACTTGCTGCAAAAAAGATACGCTTGAACTATGTAAGAAAATGAGCAGACTGGGCTAGCTTCGAAATGTTACCTCAATTTAAAGATTCTATATCTTTGGCCAACCGTAAGCCTAAAATGAATTAAAATCAGTTTTACATATTTAGCCAAGTGTAAGCCCAATCCAATCAAAGTCAGAATCTACGTCTTCCGCCAACTGTATGCCCAAGTTCAAAGAACTAAGTACGAATTATGATTCTATGAAGACGAAAGAGTGTAACCATAGATCATCGCGAAAACTTCAGAGTTTGAGCTAGGGATTTTTTGAAATTCCCCTTCGATCAAAACTTAAAGTGCAAACAAAGAAGTGAACAAGACATAATTCAAGGGTAAAAAATTGGCCCATATGAATGAGATTAAAAGAGCTCTGCTAAGATCATACAAAGATGATCAAAATGCACACAAGCTCTAATTGGTTTGTTGGCTATAAATCAAATCTACTGCAACAACAACATGGATGAGAATAATTTAGCAGTAGTAGAATCTACTAGCTAGCCCAACACTGTTGAGATTCTACGAGATTTGCTGAATCACGGAGGATATAGAATAAAAGATTTGTGTATATATTTAGCATATATATTTTTTCCTAGTTTAGGGTTTGCATGTAACCCTACTATGCGTGTATATATGTAGGAGTCGTCCCATTGTAAGTTTTTTGAGTTGAATGAAGTTGATACCACCGTTTTCTTCATGGTACCAGAGCGGTCGATCTAAACACAGCTTCCGCACATACTCCATCTAAACTATTCTAACTTTTATCGTTCTCATGGCAGCAGGCGACAAAATGGGAATCGTCAATGACCTTATGCCGCCCTATTACATAGGGCTCTCCGACAATCCCAATCACGTTTATGTCACAGACTTGCTGAATGATGGCAACTATGGAGATTGGTTGGAAGAAATGAGCAATTGCCTGCTCGCAAAAAACAAATTCGGTTTCGTGGATGGATCTTTGCCGATGCCGGATGAAAAATCTGGAGATTCACTTCTGTGGAAACGCTGTAATGCAATGGTTAAAGGTTGGCTAGTCGCAGCCATGGAAAGAGACATCAGAAATAGCATCAAACACACGAAGACGGCTCAAGAAATCTGGAAGGATTTGGAAGAGAGATTTGGAAAAGAGAGTGCTTCAAAGGCTTATGAATTAAAGAGGAACCTCTCGATGAATTGACAAGAAAAGATGTCAGTCTCTACCTATTATACTAAGATGAAGGGACTGTGGGATGACATTGATGCAGCCTCGTCGATGCCGAGGTGTTCTTGCGGCAAGTGTACGTGCGACATGCCCAAATTATTCGCAGAAAAGGTTGAAAGAGAACGCCTATATGAGTTCTTGATGGGGCTTGAAGACACTTTCAACACCATACGCAGTCAAGTGTTGAGCATAAAATCCTTGCCGAGTCTTGGAACGGCCTATCATCTTGTGGCCGAAGATGAGAGACAGAGGATGATCACGAAGTCGACGAACCCTGCGGTGGATGGTGCAGCTTTTCAAATTCAAAGGTCGGAGGGAAACCATCTGAGACGCGAGGGCAGCAAAGATAAGGCACCACCACAGTGCGGCAATTGTGGTAAGCTATGGCACACCATCGAGAATTTCTACAAAATTGTTGGATATCCAGAAAATCGAAGAGTTCGAAAGCCGTGGAGAAAGCCTACCGTTTGTAGAGCAGCGCTTGTTGATGCCAGCCCCTCGACCGAAGCGCCTGCCGTGCAGGGATTCACCACCAAGCAACTGACCCAACTGAAAGAATTTTTTGGACATGGGAGTGGCAGTAGCTTTACAGCCGATCCAGTCATCAATATGGCGGGTAACGTGACTTCGCATATGCCCTAGGTAATTGACACAGGTGCCACGGAGCACATATGCCGTGAAAGGAGCATGTTTGAAACACTCGCCATCAACAACAAGGGAACACTGGTAAAGATTCCCAATGGAGAAAAGGCCCCGGTGGCTGGGTTCGGCAGTGTTAAACTTGCCAACGACATTATTTTGCATCGAGTGCTTTTTGTTCCAAGCTTCTAGTGCAATCTCATTTCATTGCACCTCGAAGAGCCAGATTGGAGCGGGTAAGCAACGTGGTGGTCAGTATCTTATGGAGCCGGTAGATGGTGTGTTTCAAGCTTTTTTCAGTGGTTGTTGACAATAATACATGGCATTGGATACTCGGACATGCGTCCTGGATCAAGATACAAAGGCCACCTGGAGTGACACATGAAGTTTGTGACGTTTGTATGAAAGCTAAACAGACTAGGCTTCCTTTTGTTCTAGTTCAATTCGAACCAATAACTATTTTGAATTACTGCATTGTGACATTTGGGGTAGTTACAACACCCCTTCGTTTACTGGAGCTCGTTATTTTCTCACTATTGTGGATGACTTTAGTAGAGGAGTTTGGATTTATCTCATGAAGTTCAAGTCTGAGGCTGGCAAATTTCTTAAATTCTTTTGCAACATGGTTAAAACTCAATATGGCAGAACTGTCAAACGCATACGATCGGACAATGGGGGGGGAGTTTCAATCGCATGATATGCTACAATATTACGGTGAACATGGAATTCTGCTTGAGACTTCTTGCCCTTACACACCCCAACAAAATGGGGTCGTCGAGCGAAAGCATCGGCACATACTTGAAGTTGCCCGGGCTCTACGGTTCCAATCCAACTTGCCGATCAGCTTTTGGGGTGAATGTGTGCTAACTACGGCTTATATCATCAATAGGCTGCCATCCAAGGTGTTGAAGGGATGTACACCGCATGAAATACTGTTGCAAAGGCCAACCTACTACAACCAGTTGAGAGTGTTTTGGTGTCTGGTGTTTGACAAAGATACAAGTAAAATCAATGATAAGTTTGCAGCAAGGGGAAGGAAGTGTGTGTTTGTTGGGTACCCTTATGGACAAAAGGGTTACAAAGTCTTTGATCTCCAAAGCTGAACGATGTATACCAGTAGAGATGTGAGGTTCGTGGAGGACGTCTTTCCCTATGAGATGAGTGATAATCTTGGTGTTGAGAGGAGCTCAGGAAACACATACGATGAAGTGGTTTATGAAGAAGTGGAGCAACAAGGTGAAGAAATTAATGGTACTGGAGATAACATTGAGGAAAGCGTCGACAATGCCGCTGCTACATCTGACCTGCGACATAGCGGCAGGGTCCGACGGCCACCTGCTCATCTCCAAGAGTACAAACTATCGCGCTCCATAGACCACTCACATCCCGCCCCCGACTTGGCTCCTTCTACGGTACACCCTTTAACCAACTGTGTTTTTTATAATAGATTTTCACCCTCACACAAGTGTTACCTTGCTGCCATTGATGCACAAATCGAGCCAAAGTCATTTTCACAGGCCACGAAATATCCAGAATGGAGAGAGGCGATGCAAAGAGAGATAGAGGCACTAGAATTAAATGGAACGTGGGAATTGGTTCCTTTACCATATGGGAAGAAAGCGATCGATTCGAAATGGGTATACAAAGGGAAGTAGAAGCCAACGGGTGAGGTTGAGCGATACAAAGCACGCTTGGTGGCAAAGGGATTCACACAAGTGCCGGGAGTCGACTTTCATGAAACCTTTGCACCCGTCACCAAGTTGGTCACACTGCGTTGCCTCCTAGCAGTTGGCGTGAAAAGGAACTGGATTATACATCAACTCAACGTGAACAACGCCTTTTTGCATGGTGATTTGGACAAAGACGTGTACATGAAGGTGCCGCAAGGTTATAGAGAAGGTACAGAGGCACGAGTTTGCAAGCTTCGCAAGTCTCTCTACGGTTTGCGACAGCCATCGAGAAATTGGTACAATAAGTATACTACTGCCCTCATTGACGTTGGTTTCAAACAGTCACATGCCGACCATTGATTGTTCATATTCAGAGAAAGAAACACCTTTGTGGCAGCTTTGATATATGTTGATGATGTGTTACTAGCCGGAAATAATGGTGACAAAATCCAAAGTGTCCTCTTAGACGAGAAGTTTAGTATAAAAGACTTGGGACCATTGAAGTATTTTTTGGGGATCGAAGCGGCTTGATCTAAGGAAGGCATGGTCCTGTTACAGAGAAAGTATGCTTAGGAAGGCTACAAACCAAGTCGGGATGGAAGGCTACAAACTAAGTAGAATAACCATGGAAAAAATTGCACATTTGGAAGTGGAGGATAGCACTGCAGAAGTCGATGAGTAACGGTATAGGCGCTTGATCAGAAGCTTACTCTATCTCACTGTCACGAGACCCGACATTCAGTATGCTGTTAGTATTCTCACCCAATTTTTGTCTAAGCCCAGACAAACACATCATGAAGCTGCTCTTCGCATAGTGCGATACATTAAGGGCACAGTCGGCCAAGGTATCTTCCTACCAGCAACAGATGATATGGAGCTGAGTGCATATTGCGATTCTGATTGGGGAGGGTGTTATTTGACGCGCCGATCACGCAACGGCTATATAATCAAGTTTGGAGGAGCTCCTGTGTCATGGCGAACAAAGAAGCAAGGATTCGTGTCGCGATTGTTGGCAGAAGCTGAATATCGGGCAATGGCGGCCACTGTTAGTGAGGTGATTTGGCTTAGATGGCTACTTAAGGAGTTAGGGATTGAACAACGACAACCAACTCGCCTGTACTATGATAATCAAGCAGTTCGACTGATAAGTTAGGATTTTCACCAACTTATCTTATGGTTCTTTAACTGATTGTGTAATGTTCAGATCGTTTTTGTATCTTTTTCGTGCATGAATTGGCTTTTGTACTCGTAATGTCGTGTTTGATGAATCATGCAGGTTTTTAGTCGAAAAACAGACAAGAATTAGAATCCCAGTTTCAGCACCTCGTCGATCGACGAAGAGGCTCGTCGATCGACGAGGCAAAGAAAGCACAACGCTCGATGAAGGGAAAATGAAGATCGACGGAAGCCAAGACAAAGGCCACGTCGATCGCTGCCAATGCTCGTCGATCGACGAAGATGATTCAGGAGCAGCGATCGACGCCAGACCGCCACGATCGACGCGCATGCGGGATTCCTAATCTGAATCTGATTTGGAGATAAAGGCATATCTAACCTTAGATACTGCTTGATACATCTTTCACCCATATAAATATTCATGTAAATTCGTTTTTTAGAGAGAGGAGAGTTAGAGTAATTTACAAGATCTTAGTATTGAAGAATTTTTAGAGTTTATGTTTCAAGAGAAGCTTTTGTGGGAAGATTTCCGGATTCCAGTTTTTATGCAATTCAGGTTTTATTTTTCCATGATGAATATTACCGTGAATATGTGTAACTAAATCCTTCCTCAGATTCTAGGATTTCGAACTATCAATGTATACATGCTTTGATTAATTGAATTATTTTCCCTTTCCCTTCGTAGTTTGTGAGATCTGTGTTTATTCATAATCTTGATTTGTTGGCCGCATCTTAGGATTATCTAGTTGATTACTTGAGACGTAACTGTGATAGTTTTCAATGGAAAGAGATTTTCACGATGTAATCTGATTTCTTGTCGTAACTGAAGGAGATTGATTGTAGGAATAAATCTGTAGATCTTTGGAGTTAGTAAATTTATCTTGAGACCGAGCGGAGATAGGTAATTAATTAATCTACTTTACGAATTGTCCAACAAAGAAGTTCGTAATACTTTTCTGATGTTTCACTACGAAGAGGAATTAAAATTGGGAATTAATCGATTTATTCATACATGTCATACTTGATAGGTAGATATCCCTGGAATCTGTGCTTCTCTTATTTGAATCCAAAAGCTTTTTAATTTCCATTAGCAAATATTGCGATTTCCAAAACAACAAAACTTTTTATCTGATTTTCCTAATCAGTGTTTTCAAGAACGTATGACTTAGTACTAAAAGGTTATTCGTTATTTCTTTCCCTGTGGGATCGATAATTTCATTTGCCGCTATATTATTAGCTTTGCTAAGTCGCTGTTAAATAATTTAGCGATCATCGACAGATAGCGAAGAACCCAGTCTATCATGAACGAACTAAGCACGTTGAAATGGACTGCTACTTCGTGCGAGAATGAGTTGAGTCGAGAAAAATCGAACCAAGTGAAATTAGAACATCAGAGTAGATTGCGGATATCCTCGCAAAGTCGCTTGGTGCCGATCAACTACGATACTTGTCAGTCAAGTTGGGAGTTCGAGACCTCCACTCGCCAACTTGAGGGGGGGTGTTGAAATTCTACGAGATTTGTTGAATCACGGAGGATATATAATAAAAGATTTGTGTATATATTTAGCATATATATTTTTTCCTAATTTAGGGTTTGCATGTAACCCTAGTATGCGTGTATATATGTAGCAGCCGTCCCATTGTAAGTTTTTTGAGTTGAATGAAGTTGATACCGCCGTTTTCTTTAAGCACGAGTGACAAGCGGTGACTTGGTCATTTGCCGTAAGAATTTTCTCAGCATTAATGTAACACTTTTATGTCTTATAAAAACTCTTCAATAGTAGTCGACACAGTAAGCCACAACGAAAGTTCATCATCCTTAAAGGTGCAATTCCATATGCTTCATGTAAGCCTCTTAAATAGAAGAAGAGCAAATACTTCACTGAGAAACAACAAACACCATTGTCACACTTTTAAAGACAAACGATGGTTCATCCCTTAGAAAGTCCAAAAAACAGCCTTTCGCTCAAAATATGCATTGAAAAGACTATGGCTAGACAAGCATAATGTGAAATAGTGAGCACCAAAAACACTGACTCAGTGATTTAGGATAGTTTTCTTCCACAATCGATGCATGTACTTGTTGGAATTTTATACATAAAAACATTATGATTGGTAAATTGGGAAACATTATGTTTGTTAGGAAATTTGATAGAGATATCCTTATTTTATTACTCCCATCATCCCATTTTAATAATCCTGTTTCCCATTTTCGTCCGTCCCACTTTAATAGTCCTGTTTCTAAAAAAGGCAACTTTTTGCACACTCAACAATAAAATATTAATTCCACTCAACTCATTTTACACTCGCATGCCTTTGTTATTGTGTCAAAAGTAAATGGGACTATTAATCTAGGATAGATGGAGTATTATATTTAGGTGGGTCTAAGTATGTTAAAGTCATCTTAGATAGTTTTAGCATAGTCGAAAAAATGTAAAGTCCAATATAAGATCATTTATTGAGTTTTAAGTTGGAGCTAATCTATAGACTAGACTGTCTAATCAGTCTAGAATGCGAAAAAGACTCAACAGACAAAGGTTCGAGCCAAACTTACGAGTCTGGATGATTATGAATCTAGCTAAAAAGTTTTGATTTTGCCTAGTACGAATCCAACAAGTATGGTCTCAACGAATACACCATACTTACCAGCATAGGGACCAAGCATACACTGAATGAGGACATCATCAGCATGAACTTGCAAGTATGATGACACCAGCATAGACTTCCTAGACCAAGTCCCAGTGCATAAACATAAAGAAGAATCAGTTGAGGAACGTACTAACGAAGTATAGACTTCAAGGATTGTAGATAGCTTAAAATCTGCAAACATGAAACTCCAAGTTTCGTTACCTAGGACAACCACTCCAAGATTCTTCTAACTGACGAATAATGTCGTTCTAACACAAAGACGAACCGTCGTTGTCACTGTCAAAAAAAGTGGAGCAGGTGAATAACATCTTGAAAAACACCACTGTAACGCCCCGATTTTCTTAGAAGTAAAATAATGGACAATAATTGAATAAAATGGGCACTCCACTTTTATTGAAATAAAACTTGAAGATAAATTGTTTTTATTAGAAATTAAATGTAAAAAAATTAAATATTTATTTAAAATCTTCCTCCATCATCTCCACCTCCAGCACATCGCCTCGCCTTAAACTGAAAAATTTAATAACTTGGGGTGAGCGTCATTAGCTCAGTGGTAGAAATGTTTATCCAAGTTATACAATTATAATAAGGTAAATGTAGGTAGTCTTTCTACTATATAGAACACATAGGAAGCCTGTCGGCTTATCTCGTGGCTAGCCCGTCGGCTGAATCATAGGTACCTACATAAAAGCATACTAAGGATAAACTTGAATGTACCACACATAGATACCCACCTTGACTTTTGAACTCACTTGAAAAACTATATTTGAGAAATCGAGACAAAAGGAGAAGAGTAGTTTGAAGAACAAGAAGAGAAGAAGAAATGGTTGGTGTGTTAAAATGAAGTGAAGACCCATTTTTATAGTGGATTTTTGGAAAATGAAGAGTTATAAATAATTATATAATTTAAATAATAATTTATGGTGGTGAGTTGAAAGGTCTAAATATAAATAATGAAATTATTATTAATAATAATAATTTATGTATGATTTAATGAAATGTATTAATTAAAATCATAAAAGTAATAATTTATTTTGTAAAAGGAGTTACAAAATGTTAAAAGGTTTCGGGGTGTTACATCCTCCACCACTTAAAATAATTTCGTCCTCGAAATTTACCTTTACTTGATGCTATGTGGCTGGTGAGATGATGGTTTTTTTTAAATATTTTTTTAGCAGAGTCTACGGAAACATAAACCTGCTCTGATACCAAACTGTAACGCCCCAATTTTCTTAGAAGTAAAATAATGAAAAATAATTGCATAAAATGGGCACGTCACTTTTATTTAAATAAAACTTGAAAGATAAATTGTTTTTATTTGAAATTTAATGTAAAGAAAATTAAATATTTATTTAAAATCTTCCTCCATCATCTCTACCTCCAGCACATCGCCTCGCCTTAACCTGAAAAATTTAATAACCTGGGGTGAGCGTCATTAGCTCCGTGGTGGGAATGTTTATCCAAGCTATACAATTATAACAAGGTAAATGCAGGTAGTCTTTCGACTATATAGAACACATAGGCAGCCCATCGGCTTATCTCGTGGTTAGCTCGTCGGCTAAATCGTAGGTACCTGCATAAAAGCATAACAAGGATAAACTTGAATGTACCACACATAGATCCCCACCTTCACTTTTGAACTCGCTTGAAAAACTATATTTGAGAAATCGAAACAAAAGGAGAAGAGTAGTTTGAAGAACAAGAAGAGAAGAAGAAATGGTTGGTGTGTTAAAATGAAGTGAAGACCCTTTTTTATAATAAATTTTTGGATAATGAAGAGTTTTGATTAATTATATAATTTAAATAATAATTTATGGTGGTGAGTTGAAAGGTCTAAATATAAATAATGAAAATTTATGTATGATTTAATGAAATGTATAAATTTAAATCATAAAAATAATAATTTATTTTGTAAAAGGAGTTACAAAATTGTAAAATATTTTGGGGTGTTACATCCTCCACCACTTAAAATAATTTCGTCCTCGAAATTTATCTTTACTTGGTGTGATGTGGCTGGTGAGATGATGATTTTTTTTAAAAAATATTTGTTTAGCAGAGTCTACAGAAACATAAACCTGCTCTGATACCAAACTGTAATGCCCTAATTTTCTTAGAAGTAAAATAATGAAAAATAATTGCATAAAATGGGCACGCCATTATTTAAATAAAACTTGAAAGATAAATTATTTTATTTAAAATTAAATGTAAAGAAAATTAAATAATTATTTAAAATCTTCCTGCATCATCTCCACCTCCAGTACATCGCCTCGCCTTAACCTGAAAAATTTAGTAACTTGGGGTGATCGTCATTAGCTCTGTGGTGGGAATGTTTATCCAAGCTATACAATTATAACAAGGTAAATGTAGGTAGTCTTTCGACTATATAGAACACATAGACAGCCCGTCGGATTATCTCGTAGTTAGCCCGTCGGTTAAATCGTAGGTACCTGCATAAAGCATAACACGGATAAACTTGAATGTACCACATATAGATCCCCACCTTGACTTTTGAACTCGCTTGAAAACTATATTTGAGAAATTGAGACAAAAGAAGAAGAGTAGTTTGAAGAACAAGAAGAGAAGAAGAAATGGTTGGTGTGTTAAAATGAACTGAAGACCCTTTTTTATAGTAGATTTTTGGATAACGAAGAGTTTTGATTAATTATATAATTTAAATAATAATTTATGGTGGTGGGTTGAAAGGTCTAAATATAAATAATGAAATTATTATTAATAATAATAATTTATGTATGATTTAATGAAATGTATTAATTAAAATCATAAAAATAATAATTTATTTTGTAAAAGGAGTTACAAAATGTTAAAATGTTTCGGGGTATTACATCCTTCACCACTTGAAATAATTTCGTCCTCGAAATTTACCTTTACTTGGTGCGATGTGGCTGGTGAGATGATGGATAATTTTTGTAAATATTATTTTAGCAGAGTCTACGGAAACATAAACCTACTTTGATACCAAACTGTAACGCCCCAATTTTCTTAGAAGTAAAATAATGAACAATAATTGCATAAAATGGGCACGCCACTTTTATTTAAATAAAACTTGAAAGATAAATTATTTTTATTTGAAATTAAATGTAAAGAAAATTAAATATTTATTTAAAATCTTCCTCCATCATCTCCACCTCCAGCGCCTCGCCTTAACCTGAAAAATTTAATAACTTGGGGTGAGCGTCATTAGCTCAGTGATGGAAATGTTTATCTAAGCTATACAATTATAACAAGGTAAATATAGGTAGTCTTTCGACTATATAGAACACATAGGTAGCCTATTGGCTTATCTCGTGGTTAGCCCGTCGGCTAAATCGTAGGTACCTGCATAAAAGCGTAACAAGGATAAACAAGAAGAGAAGAATAAATGGTTGGTGTGTTAAAATGAAGTGAGGACCCCTTTTTATAGTAGAATTTTGGAAAATAAAGAGTTTTAATTAATTACATAATTTAAATAATAATTTGTGGTGGTGAGTTGAAATGTCTAAATATAAATAATAAAATTAATAATAATTTATGTATGATTTATTGAAATGTATTAATTAAAATCATAAAAATAGTAATCTATTTTGTAAAAGGAGTTACAAAATGTTAAAAAGTTTAGGGGTGTTACAACCACCTACCCGCCTAGCGCAACAGCCAATAGAGACATCCGATTGGACATCTTTTAATTTATGTCTAACGGGCATTTATTTCAAACCTTCAACCTCATGACTATAAATACTGGAAAAATTGACAGAAGAAGGTTATGATCTGCGAACTTAAACTATACAAGTTATAATACGCAATCATAGAACCGAGTAAGCGAAAGGAAACAATTTTCAAGGTTACTACTCACATTTGAGGCTCATAAGCTTTTCCTTGTGTCACCTTAGTAAAACCGAGACTCAAAACCTTATTGTTCTTGAGTTACTTCTTGGTGGACTTTCTCTCCAAGAAAGACTACAACGATCAAGTACATCTTGTACTCTAACTTTTACGGGCAACCTACCCCCAAGGAGACAGTTAAGGGGAGAACTATAAACACCCAATTCCGGCTATGAGGAGATTGAGTGGTGCGCCCTCACTCTAAGCAGCTGCGAAGCGAAGAACCAAGCAAGAACTATGCGAGCGCGCTTGTGGGTCGGTGGATGGGGCATTTACCGACAAGATATAGATCGTAGGAGCACCTATAAAAGTTCTAAGCTTAGTGGATTACGAGACCGAAAGTCTGAAGAGTGGACGTAGAACGGTTTAGTCCGAACCACAATATATCGTTTGTCAATTATTGCTTTTTTCATAATGTCTGTTTATTTCCTTTTAGAAATCAACACTCAAGTGTTGAATTATATCTCGAATACTGACACTAAGCATACTTGATGTTAAATACTTGAACGAGATTTGACAAATCAAGCTGAGACGTCACCATCAGCCTGGATAAGTGCAAGTATACCGAACAAACAAATTTAATTTTTGTTGTGCATACATTTTTTATTCTGATATATTGGTAATCATTAATGACTTACAATAAACAACATTTGTATGGATTAACAATCATGTGATACGAACAATCACATCTAGTTATCTCATCGATGTGTAA
Source organism: Plectranthus barbatus (assembly GCA_026898455.1). Taxonomy (NCBI): domain Eukaryota; kingdom Viridiplantae; phylum Streptophyta; class Magnoliopsida; order Lamiales; family Lamiaceae; genus Plectranthus; species Plectranthus barbatus. The sequence continues at coordinate 171,130 of JAPKLW010001049.1, read as the reverse complement.
GAGATCATAGAAGATCATATAGATCGTTCAGTCTAGCGAGATAATATTAGTTATCATAGCTCAGGCAGTTACTAGTATAGTTGTCAGTTTAGGTTGTGGCAGACAAGTCCCATAAATTATTTATCTTGGTTGCTTTGTGTGACTGATAAATCTCAATGTATTGATAAGATTAACAGTGAGATTAATCATTCTACTTGACATATAAATGTGTAAATGTTGGTCCCGATATCAGAGTGTTTTATATGCAGCATATGTATTTTATTGTTTGCACTTAGATAAACTTAAAATTAGTTTTCATTTTCCGAAAACTTGATTTAGCGGAACTTAGTCTTAGATAGATTTAAGTTTCAGCTTACAGTTATACACTTCAATACTTAGAAAGTATTGAAGGTTTCTAATCAGTATGAAAACTTATAATGATGGTGATAAATAAAACAATAAACGACTCATGATATTTATAGTGGTTGGAATCCTTAAGTCCCACGTCCACTCTTCGGAAAGTAATTCGGGAATTCACTCAGTAATAGATTACAAGATCCTTATGATTTATAACTAGCCCGTTGGATGCCAATGTCCTTCGACCTGCTAGCGCACTCACCCAGAAACTTGATCTGCTTCCTTCTTCAGTCTTGAAGTGAGGACGCAACACGCAACCTTCAAACAGGTATGGTGGTTGTTGGTTATTCTTCCCTGAACTTAAAGTGGTTGGCAGTTTCCCGTGAGAATCAGAATTCTAGAAAGGAAAACTAATTGTCGTGAATATTATTTGAAAATTAATATCACCAAATGAATAGCTCAAGCTCGGAAGCTAAGCCTCGTGTACTTTACAGATACACGGAATATGCAGAAAGCTTGAGCTAGAAAGCTAGACACATGAAATTTTAGAGTGCTTTTGAGAGCTTTAAGTTTGACAGAGTAACGACTTGTTTGATTGAAAGAATCAAGTGCCCTCATCTAAAGTAGTGGTCTGCTATTCATAGCCAGATTTTGGACCTTTTGAAGTTTTATCTGTTAGAGACAAACAGGATGTTGTCCAATCATCGCCCATTCTTTGTCAACTGTAGTTGTCTACTCTGCCTACTCTGATATGCTCTTGCCTTTTCACGGTGTACTTCCACCTACTTTTGTCAGAGCGAGTTTTAGTCCGAGGAACTTAAAAACTGAAGATTCCTCACATGATTGAGTTCGACATACTTTAAGGAATCTTGGATAAGACTTCTAGTTCCACCCAGATTCCTTTTATCTTCTCGCTTTTCACGTGCTCTTTAAGCTTTGAAACTGAAAATTGAATTCCTGTAGTTTTCAAATTTCTAGTTTCCTTTGGTGTAGCATCATAGGTAAAAACTCAGTTTCCAAAACTAATTTTCTAGTCTTTTCAAGTTTCAAGTTCCGAAACTAGATTTTTTATTTCTAGTTTCTTCAACTTCCAGTTCTGAAACTTGATTTCAGCATCTCAAGCTCTCTTTTAGTTTCTAGTTTAGAAACTAGATGTTTGTCTTCTTGATCTTCAGAGCTTCCAGTTTCTAGTTTCCCTATTACAACTCAATACATCCTATACAAAGGTTACATGTAGAAACCGACTAGAAACTTAACGCTAGTTTTGACACACCAAAACATCAAATAAGGAGTAAACCAGTTTCCTAGTTTCTAAAAATTTCCCCCTTTTCGGTGTTGTCAAAACCTTCTCTCTTAAAGTCTAGAAAGAGGACAATTGATGATTTGAGTTTACAACAACACTACTCAGAAACATCTCTTCCTTATCAGACCTACTTTATTTGATCTTCCCCCCAAATTGGAGAGATGTTGCTCGATATAATCAAAATAAAGTGCAGATGAAAATGCTGATCACACTGAAACATGTGAATTCAGCCAGGTTAAAATCAAAACCATAAGAGAGAGAGAGAGAGAGAGAGAGAATGAGAGTTTGTCTTCAATCAATTTTTCAGTTTTTCATTAAATGTGGTATGTTACATGTACATTAAAACTGAAAACTAGAGCCAGGTTAGGACGAATGCTAGGGTCTGTGAACTTCTGTGCCAACTCCATCATAGCCTGAAATTGAGCCTCTCTCCTTGTTTCTTTAGCTTCTTCTCTTTTCTTCCTCTCTACTTCTTCAGCTTCTCGCCTCTTCTTCTCCTCTTTCCTCTATTCTTCCCCATTTTTGAAAACATCAAAGAGGGTAGTCATGGTCAGCTTGAGGGAGGAGGCGACTTCTAATGTCTCAGCATCTTTCTTTTCTTTCTCTTCCAACTTGGCCTTTACCTCTTGGGTTTCTTGCCTCATAACTCGCATTTGGTATGAGACAAAATGTTTGACCTCAAAAATGAGAGAATATTGGGAAGAACTAGTTGTGGCTTGATTTGTGGGCTCATACTCCGGCAATTCAACTAATTGATTTTCAAAAGAAACGTTGATGGATGGGGTAACTGGAGTTATGCCATTGATAATCCTTCTTGCTTCTTCCTCCTTGTCAGCCAATTATTGCTGTATTATTTCGGCTTCATCTTCAGCTTTTCTCTTGGCTTTAACTTCCTCCAAATGGAGCTTGAATTTATTCACGAACAAGCTTTGTTGAATTTGTCTCTCCCAGTTGCTGAGCCTGACCTTAAATTAATTGAATTGCTTGGGTTGTCTTCTCTGCAGTAGAAATTACAGTCAATTCATAAGAAAGAGAGACAGCCTGCTCCATTTTTTCTTTTTCTAGTTTGGCCGAAATTAGTTCCAGCTTGGCCCTCTCCATTTCTTCCTCTAATCTCCTTTGGTATGTTGCAATCTTACTCACTTTCTCTAGCTTTGGAGCAATGATACTCTGATAATCTTCGGGAGTTGGTTCAGCAGATTGCACTTCTTCTTCTTGAGTTTGCTGGGTAGAAACTGGAGTTTCAGGAACATATACAAAGTCAATGGGAGGCAATATGTTTGTATCCCTTGAAGGTAGATTTTGAAGCCTGTAAGCTCGGATTACTGAGAAGCCTTTGCCTGGTTTCCTCCACTGTCATCTATCAACCATCAGTTGAGGCGTTGGAAGATATAGAAGGGCATCAGGTTTATGTTGGCACCAGTGTCGCACAGCACCTTCTCGAACTCGATCCCCTTGATCTCTACTGGGATGGTGAATCACCCTGGATCACTCCTCTTGATAGGCATCTTCTTCTACAGGAGTAGGCTGCACTGCTCATGAAGCTTTACTGCAGCATTCTCTATGAAGTGCTTTTTTTCACTCATAAGCTTGCGGAGGTATCTCATGTAACCTGGAATTTCAAACAAAGCTTCAATCAAAGGTAAGTTAATACTCACCTTCTTCAAGTTCTCTATCTCATGTAACCTGGAATTTCAAACAAAGCTTCAATCAAAGGTAAGTTAATACTCACCTTCTTCAAGTTCTCGACAAAGCGCGGAAACTTGGAATCCTTCTTCTGTTTGGCAAAGAATTGAGGAAAGGGCATCGTAGGTGGTCTGGCAGCTATGGAACTTGAAGAATTGTGCTGAGGAAGTGTCTGTGTCGAATGGGGGGAATTTCTACTGGTCTGACCTGCATGTCAATCGACACACCCATTGCAGTCCTATCGATCGATTCCTCATCATCTGAATCGATCTCCTCTCCATGTCCTCTGTGTCGGTCGATAGGATGTGTGTCGACCGAAATAGAGGACGGCTCCGCGGGCTCTTTCTCCTTTCCTACCCCAAACTTGTTTTGGGTCCTTCTGGTTTTTTGGATTCACCTCGGTGGTGCTTGTTAGCTTTCCTGGCGTAAGTTGCGCACCAAGTGAGGTGGCAATCTGATTGACTTGAGTCTTGATGATCTGCACGTGCTTCCCGAGCCTGTCCACCTTGGTATTGACTCCTGCCACCTCCTACTTGATTTTCCCTACTCTGAAGTCGGAGGCTATAATGATGTTCTTCAACACCTTATCGAGGCTCTCCTTCTTCTCCATGACTTCACCATTCTGCACATCAAAATCAGGTGAAGGTTGTTTGACACCCTCTGGCTGAGCATAAGAAAAACTTGGGTGAGGTCTCGGATGGTAGTGCTGGTATCCCCCATGCCGGTATTGATTGTGGTAGCCACCACGATGCAAGTAGTTCACGTCGGCGATAGGGTCAACCTGTGCAACAGAAACAGAAATAGTGGAAGTTAGTTTTTCAACCTCCCCCTTGAGCTTCTCCATCTTTTTCTTCGGTGTGTCATCCTCCTTTTTCTCCACAGCTCGGACTTGTGGCCTTCTCAGATTACCCCACTACTGAGTGTGCAGAGCCATCTTCTTGAGCAGCTTCAGGGCCTTTTCTGGTGATTTGCTCATCAAAGATCTTTGATCACTGTAATTTCTACAGATTAATTATAGAAATAGTGGCAAATAAATTTGTAAACCCTATGGTTATCGATCCAGGGGAATGAAGCAACGAAAAATCCTAAATACTAAATCAGACGTTCTTAAAATACTGGTTAGGAAAAGAAATTAAAAAGTTTTGGTTGTTTTGAAAATTGTAATACTTGCTAATGAAAATTAAACAGGAAATTAAAAGGCTTTTGGATTCAGATAAGAGAAACACAGATTCTAGGGATATCTACCTATCAAGTATAACATGTATGAATGAATCGATTAATTCCCAATTTAAATTCCTCTTCGTAGTGAAACATCAGAAAAGTATTACGAACTTCTTTGTTGGACAATTCGTAAAGTACATTAATTAATTACCTATCTCCGCTCGATCTCAAGATAAATTAACTAACTCCAAAGATCTACAGATTTATTCCTACAATCAATCTCCTTCAGTTACGATAAGAAATCAGATTATATTGTGAAAATCTCTTTCCATTGAAAACTATCACAGTTACGTCTCAAGTAATCAACTAGATAATCCTAAGATGTGATCAGCAAATCAAGATTATAAATAAGCACAGATTTCACAAACTACGAAGGGAAAGGGAAAATAATTCAATCAATCAAACATGTATACATTGATAGTTCGAAACCCTAGAATCTGAGGAAGAGATTAGTTACATATATTCAGAGGAATATTCATCATAGAAAGATAAAACCTGAATTGCATAAAAACTTGGGTCTGAATGTCTTCCCACAAAAATATGTCTTCAAACATAAACCTAAAAAACTCTTGGAATCTCTCAAAATCTGAAATCTGGAATGAAGCACACCTAAAAATCGAAATTACAAGGATATATTTAGAGGTGGACGTGTATCATATCAAATCTAGGGCTAAAGATATGAAAAATCTCGAATTCAGCCAATTTCCCACGCCAGCAGGTCCACGTCGATCGTGGCTTTCTGGCGTCGATCGCTGCTCCTGAAACATCTTCGTTGATCGACGAGCATTGACAGCAATAGACATGGCCTTTGCTTCCGTCGATCTTCCTTTTCCCCTCGTCGAGCACTGTGCCTTCTTTGCCTCGTCTGCGCGGTCTCACGGTTTTGGCCATAACTTCCTCTTCCGAACTCCGATTGACCCGATTCCAGTTGCGTTGGAGAGCTAACTAAAAGCATCATCCATTGCCATGCACCAATAGATCGAATTCCTCTTGTGGAAGAACTCTTCATTGCTACTCTTACACGTTACTGCTTTCGGAACAGTTTTCTCGTGGGTTTAGGCCTAAAAACTTGCATACACATCAAAACACACCTAAAACCACCTAATATTGACATCATGCATAAAATATATATATAAACTCAATAAAACTACATAAAATAGTATAACTATAATATAGATAAGTGAGTGAAATAATGAGCTTATCAAATCCCCCAAACTTGAACGTTTGATTGTCCTCAATCAATAGGCAAGAAAGAAATCACAAGATCATGTGGTTAAAGTGCAATGCCTCACAAGATTCATCACAGTCAATAACTAAGAATCCACTACCCACAAACAATTTGAAAAGGACAGAAAATTCATCAACCGTGGAAGAACTCACAGGAAGTGTATCACTCAATTCTCAAGTGTTTAAGGTAAAGATGAAAGCACTCAACAACATGTATGAAGAAATTTCTACCATAGGCTTGCAAATTGTCTCCACTGCTAAAATGTGCACACAAGTCTAGAATCAAAAAGGACTTTCGAAAGGTTGTAACGTAGGCTTTTTCTGATAAGGTAGGGAAATATGGCCAAGTGACTAAATCAATTGAGTTCAAGACTCTCAACATCTCCAACCACCATATATCATCATCCACCTTATCTCCTCATATACATCAACAAACTCACAATAATTTTTTTTTTATAGCTCATATTGAATCTCTTATGCTCTTTTCGATAATTTTGCATTCTTTTCTTTTCAGAGAGCTTATGAGAATTCTAATTATTTCTTTGAGCTTCTTTTTCACACATCTTTTCACCACTAATTTATCATATCTTATCACCAATTCACCAATCAACCCCATACATACCACAACTCAAGACACGAGTGAGACAGAACTTTTCTTAATCTCATAGACAAGGAAAGAAAAACTGTACAGGCTCAAAGTGGCTAACTAGGGAAAAATTTATTGTGAAGGGACATTGTTTAGGATATTGGGTTAACAAAGATGGCCTAATATCATTTCCTAAACTTGTGCACACTATGCAGTCTCAACACAGAAAATAGGCAAGTTCTAGAGAAATCAAAACACACATGTGAATCTCACATCAAACGAAATAAAGGCTCAAATTTCTCACACAAGGGTTCAAAAATTTTCTTCCACAGTCAATTTCAAATCAGCTCAATCAGCATGCAAGTATAAGTGTCAAATCAGTCATATCATGCGGTATTCTACATTCATAGGCATCTAACCACAATCTCAATCAATTCAATACTCAACCTTCAATCAATTCTAATCTCACAATCTCGTTCAGGTTATCTCAATACTCAAAAATTTTCCCCACAAAATAGCATAAAATAGAAAGGTACGAAAAATTTAAAGACAGAAAGCAGAATAAATAAAAGATAGGATGTTCCATCTCTTGTCCACATCCCCCCAAACTTATTTCCAACTCGAAGAGTGGAATAAGTTTGAAAATCAGACAAAAGAGGGAACGATACCTGGTAGTTGATCTCAGACATCAACTTTTTTATCCCCCGGAATCTTCAATCACCATCAGGGAGGTCGGGTCCAGGCAGATTCTTTCGCGACCTCCTTTCCATCTTTGTTCTTGATAACTTGCATCCCCCATTTCTTGGTGTCTTTCAATGTCCCCCCAATGGCGGACTTGTACTTCCGTAGAACTCGTAGTAATTTTTTCAACTCCCCATACCTGAGGTGTGCCGAAAGCATCTTGAGTTCCATAACCAGTGGATCAGAGTTAGATTGCAGCTTTCCCCGATTTGCGTCGGTTGACATGGGTGAAACTGCCGCAATCCCTTTTCTACGTCGCGCTGCTTCTGCTGACGAAAGCTCCGAGTCTGACTTCCTTCATGCGTCGATCGACGTGACTGTAGCGTCGATCGACGAGGATCCAAAGACTGCGTCAATTGACGTGGCTCCTGCGTCGATCGACGTAGGTGCTTTTCCACGTTTTCTTTTCTTTTTCTGGCTGCGTCGGCTTGGTAATTGCTTCCGTTTGTTCTCTTTCTCCTGTGTTATTCCCTCGGGTACATCCAGCTCCATCACCAAATCCACAAGCTCATCGTCCGCCTTATCCAAATCTGAAGACAAACACAAAGAGTGTAGTAAGCGGTTCTCCAGAAAATTCGGATCAATTTTAAGAGAAGAAAAGGGAGAGGAAATCACCAGATTTGAACAATTGATCATGTGGCACTCTTCCGGGTAGCTCCCTTCATTACGCTTCTGCACTGCTTTGTAGATGGGGAAGGTGACCGACTCGTTATTAACTCGGAACATCAGTTTTCCGTCTGGAATGTCAATCAATGCTCCAGCAGTCTTCAAGAAAGATCTCCCCAAGATAAGCGGGATGTTGTGGTCTTCTTCCATGTCAAGCACCACGAAGTCTGCTGGAATGATGAAGTCCTTCACCTTCACAAGTACGTCTTCCACGATGCCTCTTGGGTAGGACACCGATCTGTCAGCTATCTGCAATGATATGGTCGTTGGTTTGATGCTCCCGATCTCCAACCGCTTGAAGATTGACAGCAGCATTAAGTTTATGGATGCGCCGGAATCGCAAAGGACCTTCCCAAAGGTCTCTCCTCCAATAACACAGGGGATCGTGAAGGATCTGGGGTCCTCTCTTTTCAGCGGCATCTTCTTCTGAATAATCGCGCTGCATATCCTTCAAAAACTTCAAATATCCCGGTATCTCTCGTAGTGCCTCAATCAGTGAGATGTTGATGTTCACTTTCTTCATGTTCTCCAAGAAGCGTGCATACTTCTCGTTCATCTTTGATTTGCAAACCGCTGCGGATATGGCAAGGGAGGCTTATACATTGGTAGAGCAGGGGCGGTCGTCGATCGACGAGATTCAGCCTCGGTCGACGGATGTTTTGGATCTTTGTCGATCGACGGGGAAGCGTCGTTGATCGACGGAGCTTCGCCTGTGACGACTTCCTCTTCTTTCTCGGCTTGTCCTTCATCTCGGGTGTCTGTCCCTGCTTGCTTGGGCCCTTCATAGGTTTTTCCCCCTCTCAGTGTGATGGCATTCACTTGGTTCCTCTGATTCTGGTTCTTGGGGTTCATCTGAGTGTGGCTCGGAAGTTACCTCGGCTTGTGCTGGGCTCCGAGGGCATTGGCGATCTGGCTGACCTGGGTTTCTATGATTTGTACATGCTTCTGCACCTGGTCTACTTTTGTGTTCACGCCTGAAATTTCCTGCTTCAACTTGGCTACAGTATCAGTGGAGCCTTCCATGAACTTAGCCAAAATCTCCTCGAGATTTGGCTTCTTCTTCTCCACTGTTGCTCCTTCTTGTACGGCAAACCCAGGTAGTGGTTGCTCAGTGGCTTGGGGGTTCGCGTAGGAAAATCCAGGATGTTTCTTCGCATGATTGTAGGTATAGGGCTGGTTATTCTGCTGATTGTGTTGCTGGTATCCTCCTCGGTAGTTGTCTTGATAACCGCCCCTTTGAATGAAATTTACAGCGGCACAATCCCCCTCAGACGGAGCTTGCACTGGCTCTACTACAGCAACTGTCTTTTCCTGCTTCAGTGCAGCGAAATCTTCCCTAAGCTTTTTCAGCTCGGCTGCCAAATCAGGTTGCTTGGCAACTTTCTCTTTCTCCTTCTCGATCGCCATCACAGGCCGAGTTCGTCTTGAGGACCACCGTTGAGTGTTGTTGGCCATCTTTTAGAAGAATTCCATGGCCTTCTTTCCGCTTTTCGTCATGATGGTGTCTCCCAGTGTGGTGTCCACCAACTTGACGGTCTTCTCATTGAGTCCCTCGTAGAATGCTTCTGCCTATTCTCCTGGCGGAAAGCCATGTCCGGGGCAAGATCGCAGCAGCTCTTTGAATCGATCCCACGTCTCACTGAAGCTCTCATCAGGTCTTTGAGCGAACCTGATGATTTCCTTCCTTCTCTGCCTGATAACATTCGGAGGGAAAAAGTTCCCTAGAAACTCATTCCTCAATTCGGTCCACGTGCCTATGCTTCCTTTGTCCAGTGCGGTGAACCATGATTGTGCCTTATCCCTCAGAGAGAATGCGAACAGACACATTCGGATGGCACTCTTGCTGACTCCTCCAATTTTGACAGTGTTGCAGAGCATAAGGAACTTATCCAAATGCGCATAGGGGTCCTCAGTAGGTCTTCCTCCGAATTGATTTTGTTGCACCATCTGCACCAATCCGGTCTTCAGCTCAAAATTGTTGGCATTGATGCCAATCCTGAAGTCTGTCTCCCTGAACCGAGGTTTATACCGATTCTGCATGGCTTCCTCTTCTTCCTCATCGTCAGACTCCCCTGGCGGATCCTGGTTGTCATCCTCTCCATTGTCGGGATTGTCATCAAACAGTGGGTTATGGCGAAGATCCCTTCCATTCGGATTGTTCCTCTCGAGGTCTCTTTCCAGATTGTATTGTTGGATTTGCGCCCTCATAGCTTGGACTTCTTGGAGAAGCACAGCCTGCTCCTCTGCAGTTAGCACTGGTGGAGGCGGTGGTACATTATCTTCCATCGTGTGATTACTTGAGCTTTCCTGAGCACGCTTATTCCTTCGGATCTTTCTGCAAGTGGCTTCAATGTCCGGATAGTAATAAAGCGGGTCTTTTCCTCTAGCTCTTGTACTCATGCACTACCTGTACAGCAAAGGAGGTAGTGAGGTAAAACTGCAAATAACACGAAATGAACTAAAATTAAAAACGGAAATTCTGAAAAAAATAACACGGCATCGATCGACTAAAGGAAAACATCTCCGTCGATCGACGTGAAATATGAAAATGCGAGAAAAATTTCAGAAAATACGAAAATTACAGCCAAAATCAGTATTTCAATCACAGATTTAATAGTAAGATTAATTCTGTTCACTCCCCGGCAACGGCGCCAATTTGATCACTGTAATTTCTACAGATTAATTATAGAAATAGTGGCAAATAAATTTGTAAACCCTAAGGTTATCGATCCAGGGGAATGAAGCAACGAAAAATCCTAAATACTAAATCAGACGTTCTTAAAATACTAGTTAGGAAAAGCAATTAAAAAGTTTTGGTTGTTTTGAAAATTGTAATACTTGCTAATGAAAGTTAAACAGGAAATTAAAAGGCTTTTGGATTCAGATAAGAGAAGCACAGATTCTAGGGATATCTACCTATCAAGTATAACATGTATGAATGAATCGATTAATTCCCAATTTTAATTCCTCTTCGTAGTGAAACATCAGAAAAATATTACGAACTTCTTTGTTGGACAATTCGTAAAGTAGATTAATTAATTACCTATCTCCGCTCGGTCTCAAGATAAATTAACTAACTCCAAAGATCTACAGATTTATTCCAACAATCAATCTCCTTCAGTTACGACAAGAAATAAGGTTATATTGTGAAAATCTCTTTCCATTGAAAACTATCACAGTTACGTCTCAAGTAATCAACTAGATAATCTTAAGATGTGATCAGCAAATCAAGATTATAAATAAGCACAGATTTAACAAACTACGAAGGGAAAGGGAAAATAATTCAATCAATCAAACATGTATACATTGATAGTTCGAAACCCTAGAATCTGAGGAAGAGATTAGTTACACATATTCAGAGGAATATTCATCATAGAAAGATAAAACCTGAATTGCATAAAATCTTGGGTCTGAATGTCTTCCCACAAAAATATGTCTTCAATCATAAACCTAAAAAACTCTTGGAATCTCTCAAAATCTGAAATCTGGAATGAAGCACATCTAAAAATCGAAATTACAAGGATATATATAGAGGTGGAGGTGTATCATATCAAATCTAGGGCTAAAGATATGAAAAATCTCGAATTCAGCCAATTTCCCGCGCCAGCAGGTCCACGTCGATCGCTGCTCCTGAAACATCTTCATCGATCGACGAGCATTGGCAGTGATCGACGTGGCCTTTGCTTCCGTCGATCTTCCTTTTCCCCTCGTCGAGCACTGTGCCTTCTTTGCCTCGTCTGTGCGGTCTCACGGTTTTGGCCATAACTTCCTCTTCCGAACTCTGATTGACCCGATTCCAGTTGCGTTGGAGAGCTAACTCAAAGCATCATCCATTGCCATGCACCAATAGCTCGAATTCCTCTTGTGGAAGAACTCTTCATTGCTACTCTTACACGTTACTGCTTTCGGAACGGTTTTCTCGTGGGTTTAGGCCTAAAAACTTGCATAAACATCAAAACACACCTAAAACCACCTAATATTGACATCATGCATAAAATATATATATAAACTCAATAAAACTACATAAAATTGTATAAATATAATATAGATAAGTGAGTGAAATAATGAGCTTATCAATCCTCCGGCTACATTGTCAACAGACTCTTGGGTCTTTTCAGTCAACCCCCTATAGAAAATATGGGCCTGCTCCTCGGTGTCAACTCCGTGGCCTGGGAAACTCCCCAACAACTCATTAAACCTGCTCCACGCCTCAAACAAAGACTCGTCCATCCACTGGTGGAACTGCAGGATCTCTATCTTCTTTAAATAATGACTGAAGGTGGGAAGAAGGCGGCAAGGAACTCTGCTCCGAGATCAGCCCAAGTACGGATGCTGCTGCGGTCCAGGGTTGTAAACCACGTTCGAGCCTGATCCCTGAGTGAGAAGGGGAACAAGCGCAGACGGATCACATCCTGGGTCACTCCGTTCTTGATAGTATCACACACCTCCACAAATATTCTGAGGTGGGTGTACGGGTCCTCCACTGCTCGGCCACCAAACTAATTCTTCTGAACCATGTGAATCAAACCGATCTTGAGTTCAAAGTTATTGGCAGTGATGCCAATAAAAAATCCCTCATTCCCGAGCTGCGGTCTGTACTTCTTGGCCATCGCATTCGGATGCTCATCGTCGGAGTCCTCTTGGCGGCGCCTTTCCCTCTCTCTTTCTCTTTCTCTTTCTCTTTTTTTCAACCTCGCGCCTTTCTGCTTCCCCCTCTGTCATGAGCTGCTTGATGATGTCCTTCATCTGATTGACTTCTTGGACAAGTAAGATGGCACTTTCTAGAGTTATGAGTTGCGTGTGCGGCTCCTCCAATGGTGGCATGCCTGAGAAGTCCTCACCGTCTAAATTGTGCGGTGGATCTATTGTTGTGCCTTGTTTCACTTTGCTCTTCCTTGTCCAGACTGTGGCCTCGATTTCTCGATCAAAATTCTCGAGTGGTTTGCCCCAAGCTCTCGTGTTCATGCACCTGAGAAAAGAAAAAAAAATAAACAAATCAGCAGCAGTGTCGATCGATAGGGAGGCTGTCAATCGACACGAAAGTTGTTGTTGCATCGATCGACAGATGTTCTGTCAATTGAAACAGAGCACAAAAACCAAAAACTCACGCGAACCAAATACAAAATTAAAGACACAAAAACCAACAAATATGAAAATAAAATAGAAATTAAATTAAATTATAGCCTCAATCCATTAGAATTAAAAACAAACTAATATCTGGATATATCTGACAGTCCCCGTCAACGACGCCAATTTGATAAACTACAGAATGCAGCAAGCAAATATTATTTTTACACCCTAAGGTGGTCGATCCCACAGCGACTTTGCAACGAAATACTCAAAGTACTAGCCACACTTTTAGAACATAGAAGTTTGAGGATTTTTAGAAAGGGATTTGATTTTTGTACTTTAAATATAACAGTGCAAGAAAATAAAGGGTTTTGAAAACAATAAAGGAAAATATAGATCCTTGAGCAGATATTCTAATCATTAGCATGCAATATCGATCAACTCAGGAATGGGAAAATGTTTGATTTTGGTGGATTAATTCCTTGGTCCGACAATTAAATCCTAGATTACTAAACAATGACTTTCTCCTCTCGGTCTAAAGAACACAAATTTAGCCTATCTCTATATTTATCTAATTAATTCGTATACAAGTTTATTCTTTTTGAGACAGAAAACAAGTATATTTAATTCCCTCTTCCTATTAACAATCTTCACATCTCGGTCTTTCGATTGATAACTATAAACCTAGATTCAAATTCATCTCTCGATCCTTCTTTAAATCTAGATTCATTAAATTAATCTTCGGAAATTAAACCATGTTGTTGAGTTGATTTTAATTAAACATGCATCAGAAAAGAATATACAAAGCCCTAGAACCTGTTAGGGTTCTAGCCACAAATCATAACTAGAAGAAAAGCAAACATATTATTGAATTACCTCAAGAAATTGAAGAGGAACCTTCATAGTCTTGTAAAAACTCCAATGCTAAATTATTCTAAGTGTCAAAAGCCAACCTTTTTCGTGCATAATTGATAGAGTATTTAGAGAGGGACCAAAATATCTAATCTAGGTATAGGGCTAAAATATAAAAAATATCCAATTTGGGGATTTTTTTCCATCTTCGGCATCTGTATCGATCGACATGCACCATGTCAATCGACACACACGTCAGTCAAAATACGGGTTTCTCCTTCATGTCAATTTGCCTTTCCGTCCTCCGTGTCGATCGACAGGGAGCCTGTCAATCGACATGCCTGCATATTACCTTCGTGTCAATCAACAGGGAGCCTGCCGATCGACATGCCTGCATGCATATCGAGCCCTTCTTCTACTTTGCCTTCGATCGATATCCAACCTCTGTGTTGATCAACATGCACCACGTCGACCGACACAGAGGTCCTGCTTCAGGATTTTGGCTTGTCTTCCAACTTTGGTCGACTTCCCGTGCGTTAATCAAAGCAACAACTCTGTGTAACTCGGCTATTTCATCATTTTGCCTCTTTTTAGCCCTAAATACCTGCAAAACGTACTACAAAGGGCATAACATCCTCTAAAATAGTCTCATGCACAGAAATAAGTAAAAATATAAACTAATTATTCTAAGACAATGGAGAAAAACATGGATAAGTGAGTACAAATATGAACTTATCAATGCACCTAGGGGATTGGGCGAAAACAACTGCATTGGTTTATCAAAAGGTTACAATGCATGTTTGTTTCAATGTTGTACATGTGTGTTCTTACTTTAATCACTTTTTGTTTTCAAATATGTCTATGAATAATGTTATAAACATCTTGGCACAAAATCAATTAACTGGTCTGAATTTCTTAGAATGAAAATGCAACTTGGATTATATCTTAATTGCAGAGGAACACCATGTTCCTAACACTTCGTGTCCAACTACCCCTACTGGTGAGTAAGCTGATGAGAATATGAACCTCTATGACAAGTGGGTCAAGTCTAACAATGCAGTCAAGTGCTACTTGATGACCACTATGTCTAAGGTGCTCCAGCAACACCATCATCACAATGAAGAAGTATCTGAGATTATAGATAGTCTCACAGTAACATATGGGGAATCGAATAGACCTGTCATATTCAAACTCAAGAGGGGAATCGTGAGTTGTAAAATGATTGATGGTAGCTCAGTAAGATAGCATGTAGTTTCTATGACCCATCTCATGGATGAACTGATGTTGCTTGGCGGAGGTATTGATGGGGAAGCCCAAGTCGACATCGTACTCAACTCACTTCTGAAGTCTTTTGAGAACTTTAGACTAAATGTTGTCATGAGTAAAAAGAAGTATACTATGAATGAGTTGCTAAGCAACCTAATGGCATTGGATTTAGTCATGCAACGTGAGAAGGCAGTCTTCGTTTCTTCTGGTAGTCGCCTTGCTTCATCGAAAAGTGTTAAGCCCAAAGGGGTAACTGGAAAGAAATTCAAGAAGATAGCCTCTAGGAGCAAGAGTTCTATTAAAAAAAGACTGAGATATCGGGGAAGAAGAGCAAGTGTTTCTATTGTGGTAAAACTGGTAACAATTAAAGATTGTCTAACTAAGCATGTTGGACAAAATACGTCACTTTCATTTGTAATGGAAACATGTTTAGCCTCTATTTCTACCCATCCGTGGGTAGTGTATACTGCAAAAACTGATCATGTTTGTTACACTTTGCAAGGTATCAGGCCGACAAGGCAGCTGAATGATGACGAGGTGGCAATCTCCTAAGGTAATGTTGCTCGTGTGCCTGCATTAGTTGGAGATGTTACATTATGCTTTGAAAACAGTATTTTGATTTTAAGAGATGTTTTATATGTGCCGGATTTTCAGCAGAATCTTATTTATGTGGTGAGTCAGCATTGATTTCTTTGGTGAAAGCAAATCAATATTTTATTAATTAATTATGTTCTAGGTTGAATAATGAAGAAATAATTAATTAGGAGGACTCACTTTAATATTTACATTTGATCCTTAGTAAAACCCTAATACTATAAAAGGCCTTCTCCTCAACTCTATACATATAACAACAAAATACAATTGTGAGAGAGAGACAGGAAGGCGGTGGCGGCTCCACCAAGAAGGAACTCAATTTCTTCAGCCATGGTGCAACTCGGTAACACATCTTCACCAGGATTCTGAGGAGCAAGGGACTATAAGATCATATCTGTAGGAACAACAAACCTAAATCTATCTCAAGTTATCAACCATTGGATTTAAGGTATTTCATAATTCATCCTTTGCAATTATTATATTATAAGCATACATAGGTTCACCTAATTTATTTAGTCAGATAGTTTTTTTATATCCTAAGAATGTTCCAAGGCAAAATAAATAATAAAAGACAATTCACATTGTTTGTTGTAGACACAAATCCTACACCCGGAGCCCTCGTCCACCCACTACGATGATCTCTTATGAGAGCTAGTCCGCCCAATATTCATTCTACAATAACTTGGAGTTGATCCACTCACTCTTCTATGTTATCTTTTATCAGAGTCGTCCACTCACTCGATGGAGCTGGTCCACCACCCCCCTTTTTTTAATGCCACCTTGCAAGCCTTCGGTTGAGAGACACTCCCCCACTGGTAATTCCCCTAGAGTATCCATAGAGTCCTGGGTTATCCACTCCATTCTCCCCGATATTTCCTTGCAAGGACTTAGGTTAGGAAACTATCCCTCGATATCGGTAGAAAAATTCTTGAGCCACACTTGACGAAGCTAAGTTGCTCTCTCTGCCATTAGGAAGCTATAAGAGGTGAGTTTTCACTCTCTTTTCTCGACATTTGCTAAAATTAGAACCTGTCCTCTTCCTGAAGCACATCGTAACTCTTCAGGTGGGAAAGCTACCCACGGGATTTAATCTTTGAGAACGACAAACTTTGAAATACCATCTCTCCCTTGTGGAACAAAGTTTATTTCCCCACAAGTGGAGCTTACAACTATCATCCACTCCCCCACGGAGTTAGATTGGTCTTGTGCCTCCCTCATCGGAGCTTATTATAATCCACTTCCCCACAGAATCGGATTGCTCTTCTGCCTCTTTCAGCGGAGCTTATTATTTTCCACTCTTTCGCAGGGTCAAATTAGTCTCCTGCCTCTTGCAGCGTAGTTTATTATTATCCACTTCCCCACGGAGTCAGATTGGTCTTCTGCCTATTGGGTTTTGTATACAAAAAGCATTTATTACAATGAGTATACATTCAATTGTATTTCCTATCTATTAACAAACTTATATGCGAGTAACAACGGTATCTTATCTCACCGATAGGGACGATCATACGGCATGTTGTAGATCGCAGAAGATAGTATGATCACTTGACCTAGTGAGATATAAATATTATCACAGTCGAGACATCGTACGAGGATAAGTTTTTCGGTATAGGCTGCAGCATAGTCCGAAAGAAGTAATCTGTCTTGATTACTTGATATGCTGATACGTGCGGTTGCGTATTGAGTGGACCACAGTGAGATGTATTCTGCTGTCTGACATCAGAGAATACAAGATCTCGATCTTGATTGAGTCCTGATAAGCTCATATTTATACTTAATTATCTATATTTTTCTCCATTGTTTCAAGTGTTTTACATTATGTTTTTACTTATTTCTGTGCATGAGTCTACTTTAGAGGGTGTTATGCCTTCGATGGGTGAATTTTGCAGGTTTTAGGCCAAATTCATTGGAAAACCATACCGAAAGCAGATGATGTTCAAAGGAACAGTCACGACTTCTTCCACAGATGTAACCTGAGCTAATGGAGCACATGGATGGAAAGATCTTTTAGTTAGATTTCCAACGAAACTAGAATCGGGTCAATCGGAGTTCGGGAGCAAAAGTTATGGCCAAAACCGTGAGACTGCGCAGACAAATGGATTTGTGTCGAAAGACAGGATTTGTGTCGACCGACAGGATTCCTGTCGATCGAAATCCTCCCTGTCGATCGAAACAGAGGTCAAAATTTCAGAAACGTCACAAACTTCAGCCCGGATTTCGACTGGATGGTTGTGTCGATCGACAGCCTGCCTGTCGATCGACACAGAGGTCCGAGAAGGCTATTTTTGGCCTGTTTTGGCAGTTTTTGCTATTTTGACCCAATACTCAAATTAGGTCTTTTTCCCCCTCTATAAATATGAACTCTTAGGCACGAATTTCAGATCTTTTATGCATTATTACACCTAGAATAATTGAGCTTTGGAGTTTTTTACAAGACATTCAAGGTTCATCTTCAGTTGTAAGTCAATTAATAATATGTTTCTTTATTTTCTAGTCATGATTTGTGGCTAGAACCCTAAACAGGTTCTAGGGTTATGATTTCTTTTCTGATGCATGTCGAATTGATATCAACTCATATAGCATGGATTAATTCTCTGATTTAATTTTATAATCTAGATTAAAAGAAGGACCGAGGGGTGAATTGAGATCTAGGTTTATAGTTAATAATTGATGGATCGAGAGATGAAAATTATTAACAGGAAGAGGGAATTAATTGTGTTTGTTTTCTGTGTCAAAAGGAAGAAACCTACATAGGAATAAATAGATAATTATGAGATTGATTAATTTGGTGTTCTTGAGACCGAGAGGAGATAGTCACTAATTAATAATCTAGGATTTAATTGTCTGACCAAGGAATTTAATCCACAAAAATCTATGTTTTCCCCATTGCTGAGTTGATTGATATTTGCATGTTGATGATTAGATTATCTGCGCTAGGATCTGTGCTTCCCTTTAATTGTTTTAAAACCCTTTATTTTATCGCATTGTTCTCTTTAAATTTACAAAACTAAAAACCCTTTTCTATTTCCTCAAACTTCTATGTCCTAGAAATTATAACTAGTACTTTGGATTTTTCATTGCACATTCCCTGTGGGATCGACCACCCTTGGGTGTAAAAAATTTATTTGGCTAACCGGTAAACTGCAGTTATCAAATTGGCGCCGTTGCCGGGGAACTGTCAGATTTATCTGAATATTAGTTTATTTTTAGATCTGATGGATTGAGGCTGTATATTTATTTTTATTGTTATTTCCTGTTTTATTTTCGTTTTTGAAGTTTCTTTGTTTTTAATTTCTTTTTTGGTGTGTTGATTTTGATTTTTGGTGTTGATTTTTCGTGTTTGCTGTTTTGCTGTCTTGTCTGATTTTTGTCTCTGTTTCGACCGACAGGATTTCTGTCGACCGAAACAGAAACAGGAATCCTTTGTGTCAATCGACAGGCCCTCTGTCGATCGACACAGTTACTGATTTTCTGTTTTCTTTTGTTTTGCTTGCAGTTTTATGAACACAAGGGCCCAGGGCAAACCACTCGAGACTTTTGACCCAGAAATCGAGGCCACCGTCAGAAAAAGGAAGGGAAAAGCCAAGCAAACCACTGAAACCATCATGGCAAGTCCGAGCCACTCCGATGGGGGAACTGAGAACGACCAGCCGTTGATTACTCCGGAGAATGCCCTACTGTTGGTCCGTGAAATCAACCACATGAAGGATGTCATGAGGCAACTCCTGGAGGAAAGGGAAGAAGAAAGGCACGAGGCCGAAAGAAGAGACAGAGAGAGAGCCCGGAGAGAGGATTCCGACGATGAGGATCCCAATGCTATGGCCAAGAAGTACAGACCATAGCCCGGGAATGAGGGATTTGTTATTGGCATCACCACCAATAACTTTGAACTCAAGACTGGCTTGATTCAGATGGTTCAGCAGAACCAATTCGGGGGTCGAGCAGTGGAGGATCCGTACACCCACCTCAGGATGTTCGTGGAGGTGTGTGATACCATCAAGCAGAATGGAGTCTCTCAGGATGTGATCCGGCTTCGTCTGTTCCCCTTCTCACTTAGGGATCAGGCGCGGTCGTGGTTCACCGCTTTAGATTGCACCAACATTCGGACATGGTCTGATCTCCGAACAGAGTTCCTCGGCGCATTTTTCCCACCGTCAGTGATTATTCAGAAAAAGATGGAAATCCTGCAGTTCCACCAGAGGATGGATGAGACTCTCTTTGATGCGTGGACCCGGTTCAATGAGCTGCTAAGGAGTTGTCCGGGCCATGGAGTTGTTACTGAGGAGCAGGCCCATATCTTCTACAGAGGGTTGACCGAGGAAAGCCAAAAGGCAGTGGACTATGCAGCTGGTGGATCATTGATGAGCAAGTCACCAGAAAAGGCCATGAAGCTGTTCAAAAAGATGGCCTTACATGATCAACAATGGGGGAATCCAAGGAGGCCACAAATTCGAGCTATCGAGGCAAAGGAGGATGATGCACTGAAGAAAGAGGTTGAGAAGCTAAAGGGGGAAGTTGAAAAACTAACTACTTCTGCTTCTGTTTCTGTTGCACAGGTTGACCCTATCGCCGACGTGAATTACATGAATCGTGGTGGCTACCAGAATCAGTACCGGCAAGGGGGATACCAACACTACCATCCTAGACCTCACCCAGGCTTCTCCTACTCTCAGACTGAAGCTGTCGAACAACCACCGCCAGATTTTGATGTGCAGAATGGCGAGATTGTGGAAAAGAAGAAGGAAACCCTTGAAGAGGTGCTGAAGAATTTCATCAAAGCTTTAGACCACAGAATGGGGAAATTTGAGAAAGAAGTGGAAGGAGTCAACTCTAAGGTGGATCTGCTCGGAAAGCACGCCAAGATCATTGAAACTCAAATGAGCCAAATCGCTACCACCATCGGGATACAACATACCCCAGGAACGCTGCCCAGCACCACCGAGGCAAATCGCAAGAACCAGAAAGATTGCAAAGCTGTGAAGCTGAGGTTCGGAAGGAGCTACAAAGGTCCGAGCATGCCCCAAAGCAAGTTTGGGGGAGAAAAGAAGCAGACCCAGCAGAGCCGGCCTCTGTTTCGATCAACAAGAATCCTGTCGATCGACACAGAGACCCAGAAGAGGCAGTCAACACGGACTCGGAGGAGGAGATCGACAGAACTGCAGAGGGTGTGTCGATCGACTCAACCCCTATCGATCGACATGCAGTCCAGAAGAGCCAGTCGACACAGCAGCATTCCCAGCATCATTCCTCCACTTCCAAGGCTGCCAAGACACCTCCAATGTCGTTTCCTCAGAGATTCACCAAGCAGAAGGAGGATTCCAAGTTCTCGCGCTTTGTCGAGAACTTGAAGAAGGTAAGTATTAATTTACCACTAATTGAAGCTCTCTCTGAAATTCCAGGTTACATGCGCTATCTCCGGAAGCTGATGAGCGAAAAGAAACATTTTGTGGAGAATGCAACTGTCAAGCTTCATGAGCAATGCAGCATGGTACTCCAAAAGAAGGTTCCAATCAAGAGGAGCGACCCAGGATGCTTCACCATCCCAGTGGATATTGGGGGGATCTCATTCGAGAAGGTTTTGTGCGACACCAGAGCCAGCATCAACCACATGCCCTACTCCATCTTCCAGCGCCTCAAGATTGGGGAACTGAGGCCGACTACTATTACTCTGTAGATGGCGGACCGATCTGTGTCCCGCCAAAAAGGTATCATTGAGGATGTTTTCATTCGTGTGGGTCATCTAATTTTTCCTGCAGACTTTGTAGTCTTGGATATGAAGGAAGATGGCAGTACACCCCTCATCTTGGGAAGGGAATTCCTAGACACTAGTGCTACTCTGATTGATTGTCGTGGTGGGGAGATCACGCTTCGAGAAAATGAGGAAAGGATCACATTCAAGCTCGACACAAGCCGACAACAATCCGAATGCTTCAGAATCACATTCCGAGAGGAAGCAGCTGAGGAAGAAGAAGAAGAAGCAAGTGAGGAGTTCAAAGAAGACCAAGCCGCTCAAAGATGGGAGCGAGGAAACGAGTCGGCAAAATTATCAATTACACCGTCTCTTCCCGAGCTCACTGCTGTCATCCAAGATCGGTGGGTCTATATGGTGGATTCTCATGGGAGGCGAGTGCGAACTAGCCTGCCCTGGTTCTGAAAATAGGTATCGTCGAGCTACGATGTTAACTAAAGCACTTGTTGGGAGGTAACCCAACTGTTATTTGTTTTTACTTCAATCCCTTTCAATTTTCGTATATTTTTATTTTCTGCCTTTACCTTGTTTTTGGTTTTGTTGCTAATGTTTCAAAAAAAAAATAAAAAAATAGAGGAATTGCCTCTGTTTCGATCGATATACCGGCTGTCGATCGATACAGAGGTATGGCGCACGGAGAATACTTCGATCGACAGAAGCAAGAGTCGATAGAAGGCTCTGTGTCGATCGACAAGCCCCCTGTCGATCGACACAGAGTGCCAGCAGCACTAAATCTTCGTCGCGCAGCGCTGACTTCCTTGGGTGGATAAAAACGTCGATGTCTGAGATAGACAGTCCGGTACAGTTCTGTTTCTTGTCGGATTTTCAAACTTTTTCTTACTCTCCGAGTTCGAAATAAGTTTGGGGGGATGTGGACAAGAAATTCGAACTTTCTATCCCTTTACTTGCTTTGTTTTTATTGCATTTATTTGATTTGGTGTGTTTATTTTTTGCAAATAAAAAATAATATAGATAGTATGTGAGGAAAATCTTTAAGTAATTGAACCCTCTAGCATTATATGCAATGTTTGGAATCGATCTTTGATTAGTTGAGTTGATTTCGATTGTGGTTGATTTGTCCATGAATGTAGAATACCGCATGATAGGGTCTAATTGAAGCTTACACTTGCATGATGTTTGAGTGGATTAAAGTTGACTAAAGAAGAATTTTTGAACCCAAGTGAGTTTTTGAGCCTTTATTTGTTCATGAGAGATTCACATGTATGTTTTCGTTTCTCTAGAACTTGCTTTTGTTCTGTTTTGAGACTGCATAGTGTGCACAAGGATAGAAAATGATCTTAGGCCATCTTTGTTAGCCAAATTATCCTAAACATTGTCCCTTGTTATATTTTATCCCTAGATTAGCCCCTTTGAGCATGTTACTTTTTCCTTCTTAGTCTATGAGTTAAGAAAAACATTGTAGTTCTATTTTGTCTATGAGATAGTGCTATGAAAAAGGTGAATTGTATCTTGTCTATAGGATTTGGGTGAAATAAGGATAATTGTTATAAGTGGATGGGAAAATTTTAGATTGGTGAGCAAAAGAAGGTTGGGCTCTAAAAAAAAAAAAAAGAGTTGTGTCCTTATAAGCTCAAATCATTAAATAAAATTTTTAAGAGCATAAAAGGACTAGAAAAAAAATGATGAGCCTTGATTTGTGTTGAAATTTTTAGGAGATTGGTGGATGATGAGAAGATAGTGGTTGGATTTGTTGAGAGTCATGAACTCAATTGGTTTAGTCACTTGGCCATATTTCCCTACCTTTCACAAAAAGCCTACATTACAACCTTATCAAAAGTCCTTTTTGATTCTTGAATTGTGTGCACAAACGAGCAGTGGAGATTTTAGAACTTTTGCAAGCTTATGGTAGAAATTTCTTCATACATGTTGTGAGTGCTTTCATTTGAAACCCAAACACTTGTGTGATGAGCAATACACTTTCCGTGAGTCTTCCGAAGTTGATGAATATCTTATCTCTTTCAATTGCTTGTGTGATGTGGATTGATGAACCTTGATTGTGATGAATCTTGTGAGGCATTGCACTTTCAACTGCTTGAGATTTCTTTCTTCTTTTCTTCGATTGAGGACAATCTAATATTCAAGTTTGGGGGATTTGATAAGCTCATATTTATACTCACTTATCTATATTTTTCTCTATTGTTTTTCCTTATTTCTGTGCATGAGTCTACTTTAGAGGGTGTTATGCCTTTGATGGGTGAATTTTGCAGGTTTTAGGCCAAATTCATTGGAAACCCGTACCGAAAGCAGATGATGTTCAAAGGAACAGTCACGACTTCTTCCACAGATGGAATCTGAGCTAATGGAGCACATGTATAGAAATATATTTGAGTTAGATTTCCAACGCAACTGGAATCGGGTCAATCGGAGTTCGGGAGCAAAAGTTATGGCCAAAACCGTGAGACTGCGCAGACAGATGGATTTGTGTCGAGAGACAGGATTTGTGTCGAGAGACAGGATTTGTGTCGACCGACAGGATTCCTGTCGATCGAAATCCTCCCTGTCGATCGAAACAGAGGTCAAAATTTCAGAAACATCACAAACTTCAGCCCGGATTTTGACTGGATGGTTGTGTCGATCGACAGCCTACCTGTCGATCGACACAGAGGTCCGAGAAGGCTATTTTTGGCCTGTTTTGGCAGTTTTTGCTATTTTGACCTAATACTCAAATTAGGTCATTTTCCCCCTCTATAAATATGAACTCTTAGGCATGAATTTCAGATCTTTTATGCATTATTACACCTAGAATAATTGAGCTTTGGAGTTTTTTACAAGACATTCAAGGTTCCTCTTCAGTTGTAAGTCAATTAATAATATGTTTTTATTTTCTAGTCATGATTTGTGGCTAGAACCCTAAACAGGTTCTAGGGTTATGATTTCTTTTCTGATGCATGTCTAACTGATATCAACTCATATAGCGTGGATTAATTCTCTGATTTAATTTTATAATCTAGATTAAAAGAAGGACCGAGAGGTGAATTGAGATCTAGGTTTATAGTTAATAATTGATGGATCGAGAGATGAAAATTATTAACAGGAAGAGGGAATTAATTGTGTTTGTTTTCTGTGTCAAAAGGTAGAAACCTACATAGGAATAATTAGATAATTATGAGATTGATTAATTTGGTGTTCTTGAGACCGAGAGGAGATAGTCACTAATTAATAATCTTGGATTTAATTGTCTGACCAAGGAATTTAATCCACAAAAATCTATGTTTTCCCCATTGCTGAGTTGATTGATATTTGCATGTTGATGATTAGATTATCTGCCCTAGGATTTGTGCTTCCCTTTAATTGTTTTAAAACCTTTTATTTTATCGCATTATTCTCTTTAAATTTACAAAACTAAAAACCCTTTTCTATTTCCTCAAACTTCTATGTCCTAGAAATTATAACTAGTACTTTTGATTTTTCATTGCACATTCCCTGTGGGATCGACCACCCTTGGGTGTAAAAAATTTATTTGGCTAACCACCAAACTGCAGTTATCAAGTCCAAACCCTAATGAAGGTTCAGGGGTTTGCACGGGTTGACTGTTGCTTTGACTTGCCATGGTGGAGAACCTGAGTAACGTGCTCGTATACCCGCATCTTGGGTGGCAGCAGTTCGTGTAGAACAGCCTGAGGCTGGAGTTAGGCAACAATATCCGAGTAGTAGGATGGGGACATTCCCTGAGGAGCTCAATAATGTTCATCGTGCTAAAGTCCTGTAGGCTGATTAAGTTCAAGCACGAGTGATAAGGTTTGAGTGGTACTGCTCAGGAAATATAAGTTATTAATTAATTGTTGACAGAGCATGTGAGAAGCTCCGATTAATTAATGAATTTCCGGTAACCTTAAATATGAGAATTCTCAAGTAAATGCAGCCCGTTCTCATAACGTGGTAATAGAGGGGTAGGTCAGTATTAATTCTGTGGTGAAAAAGAATTAATATTAATTAATTAATTGTGTAACGGGTTGTGGCCATGAGAATTAATTAATTCATACGCCCACTTTATTATTTGCATTAGGTTCCAGGTCTGGCCCAATTAAACATGCTGAATGGAGCCCAATAGCCCATTAGGGTTAAAACCCTAGGTCTATAAATAGACATCTCTCTCTCAGAAACCCTAGCCACCTTAGAACATTCAAATCATTTGAAACCCTGGCAGAGAGAGAGGGGGTGGCGCACACTATGTGTAGAGGGAGGAGAATTTCGACTCTGACCTACACATCACAGATCTGTGGAATCCTCACCAGTAGCAGATCTGAACAACATTGGAATACATATCTGAAGATCTAATCTGGAGAACAGATTCTTCTTCTCTTTCTTTTGTTTGATTAATTCTTGAAATTAGATTTGGTTCTAATTTCTGTTTTCGCAGTGTTAATCAAATCGTGTGATTGAATCGAGATTGAATTTCAAACGCTAAAGATCGGATCTGAGACGACGGAGTTAAGGTAAAACTCGTAAAACCACTGCATTAAATTCATAGGAGCATGCTAGGATTATAGTATTTTTATTGCTCTTAACATCCATGAAACGATTCGGTTTATTTGGATTTGGTGATTCAGTTCACCAGCAAATCCCTACAATTGGTATCAGAGCCGAGGTTTGTTT
Organism: Plectranthus barbatus; assembly: GCA_026898455.1. Lineage (NCBI taxonomy): Eukaryota > Viridiplantae > Streptophyta > Magnoliopsida > Lamiales > Lamiaceae > Plectranthus > Plectranthus barbatus. Next base: position 145,216 of record JAPKLW010001049.1, on the reverse strand, counting down.
TTGTGGCTCTGTTGGATGAGCAATTTCGATTATGCATGTATGAATTTTTGAATTGTTGTGGTGTTTGGTTTTTGTTCCTCATGGCAACCCGTACGCTTTAATCCGCGGTAGTTTATTCGTGTTTGGATTAAATCGTGTTTTGTAAATCACGAGAAAATATGTGATTAGATTTGATAGGAAAATTGTAATAGATCAGATATTGTAATTTTTTTTCATATATGTGATTGTACGGGTCGAATGACGAAGACAAAACTGGGGCGAGGCGACGGTGGTGCACGGCGGCGGCAGGAGGCCTCGCGCAACGTGCAACTGCGGCGGTGCACGGCGGCGGGCAGGCGGCCCACCGCGACGTGCTGCCGTGCATGACAACGATGGGCATGCACGCGCGGGGGCGCGCGACGCACGGCCTGGCCGGGCGCCGGCGGCGGTGGCTGCTGCTGCAGTGGTAGGGTTCGAGGTTTGACGGCTGGTGCAATTCGATGTAAACCTAGGGTTTGCAGTTGGATTGTGAGACCAATTTTCAAATCTCAAAACCCTAGATCCAAAAAGATTTGGTGGTTGTGGATATCAAGGCCCTGGAAGATTTGTGAAGATTTGGAGTTATCCAAATTTTGAAATTCAAATTTTAAATTTTGTAATAGATAGGATTAGTTTATTTTTTCCTGTTTTGTGGGGCCACGAGGAATTTTTGTTTGTCTTAATTGCCTCGTATGATATGTGATCTATTAATTGCACAATAAACATGTGTAGATAATAGGAAAGCATGTTCTTACTGCTTTATTATTTACAGTTTTATAAGCGTGCTTATGTGATTAATTTCTTGTCTGGATTATATTTAGAATTTTTGGGCTTGTTTAATTACATGAAAAAATTTGGGAAAATATAATGACAAGAAATTATTTATGTGCGCATTAAGAAACCTTTTGAAACAAAAATACTAAGCGGATTTTTTAATCAAAATCAATAGACCTCCACAAAGTGATCCTAGGCTGTAAGTGTATCTCTCTTCCTAGTAAACGTCTACGAGTGTAGCTTGCTAGTTCCCGGAGGTACATGGGCTGCAGTTGTTGGGATTTCTAGACAAACAATTTAAATCATGTGAATAGTGGGAGGGTCTTGCGTAAACGTCTACGAGTTTAGCTTGCATAAATCTTTCTCATAAGTATTCTAGGATTGATTTAAATTTTAGATAACGAAGGCTTTAAGGGTAGTGCGGTATGGCTACGCGTCATGCCAAACTGTCTCTTTTGGCTAACGTTAAATTTGTAGTTAAAGGCTTAGATGCATCTTAGAATATAATGCAGTTGTTGCTCCCCTGTTATTGAGAGATAGCTTGGTCTAAGGTTTTACGCTAATAATTAATTTCATGTGTCTAAGGATTCCTAACATGGTATGAAATTAAAGGATTGGGGCTTAAAACCCGCAGTCTGGTTGAGGGTGACATCGTAAACGTCTACGAGTGTAGCTTGCGGTGGGAACTCTTGGGCTATTAGTGGAAAACTTTTGTATTTGATTTATCAAGAGGTTTTCAATGCATTTGTTTTCGAATGTTCTGCATGTATGTTCTTATTTAAGATTCTTTATTGTTTCAGATATGTCTATGTCTACTGTTGATCATATTCTTGCTCTCAATCCTTTAACTGATCCCAACTTTCATGAGTGGAGATACTGCATTGAGTATATCCTCCTGACTAAGCAACACATGTTTGTTCTTACTATGATGCCACTTGCCCCACATTACCATAAAGTCTCCAGACGAGAGAAAGAATTCTACGACAGATGGGTGGTATCTGAATATTTTACTAACAAGTTAATCTCGGATAACCTGTCTAGAGAATTGAAGCTCAAGTACATAGGATATTGTAGCCCAGTTGCGATCTGGATGGACTTAGTTGCTACGTATTGCAAAGAGGAACGAACTGTCAGCTGTGATCTCGCGAAAGACCTTGTCTGTAAGAGAATGGCTGATGGTAGTTCGGTGATGTTACATGTGATGATGATGGATAACACCATGAATCGGTTCACACGTAGAGGTGGATGTATCACTGATCGGGCTAAGATCTATATAATCCTGAACTCATTATCACTTTCATTCTATGACTTCAAGAAGGATGTAGCTAAGAGAAGCGAGTACTCTTTCAAAGAGTTGCTTACTGATCTCTTGGCAGAACAGTCTTTCATACCTTCATGGGATTCTGAGTTATCAGATCTTGAGCACTACTTGAGCGCATTGAAAGATGTGGTTCATACTGTGTGCAAGAATTTGATTGATCACAGAAGACGTGAGAGGAGGTCAAATGAGATGAAGACGGTTGGTGTCACTTCAAGTAAGAACGCATGCGGAAGCAAGGGACAAGGTACGTCATTTACATTTGTAACGGAAACATGTTTAGCATCGGTTTCTACTCATTCGTAGGTAATGGATACTGGAGCTACTGATCATGTTTGTTACACTTTGCAGGGATTCACACCGAGGAAGGTGCTAAAGAATGACGAAATTACCATCTCAATGGGGAACGCAGCACAAGTCAGTGCAGCTACCATTGGTGATTCTGTTTTGACTTTGAGTGATGTTATATATGTGCCGGATTTTCGGCGGAACCTTATTTTAGTTTCTAAACTTTATGTTAATGGATATTCAGTTATTTTTGATAGTGGTGTTTCTATTATTGGTAATAACGTAATTATCTGTCGTGGAATGCTGAATAACTCTCTCTATGTCGTTAACTGTCATCATAATACTTTCGCATATGCTGCATGTAATTCATCTGAAATTGATAATCCTAGAAAGAGAAAGCTTAGTTCTTATGATGAGGATCTTACGTATCTCTGGCACTTGAGATTGCGTCCAATCAACTTGAAGTGGATTAAGCGACTTGTAGATGACAGTACATTGGACTTAGTCCGAGCTGTACCTTATCAAGTCTGCGAATTCTGTATCAAGGGAAAGATATCTTCTAGGCCTTTCAAGGCTAGTCAGTCTCGAGGAGAGGATGTGTTGGAATTGATCCATTCTGACTTATGTGGGCCCATGTCCACACAGGCTCGTGGAGGGTATGAGTACTTCGTTACTTTCATTGATGACTACTCGAGATACGGATACGTTTACCTGCTTCGTGAAAAGTCTGAATGCTTTGAGAAATTCAAAAAGTTCAAGGTTGAGGTAAAAAAGAAGGTCTGGAAAACTATCAAGTCACTGCGATCTGACCGTGGTGGCGAATACCTCGGGAACGAGTTCCTACAATATTTGTCAGAACATGGGACTACATCCCAGTGGACTGCACCAGGTACTCCCCATCAAAATGGTGTAGCCGAAAGAAGAAATAGAAATCTTTTGAAGATTGTGAGATCAATGATGAGTTATGCAAGCTTACCCATTTCGTTTTGGGGATACGCGTTGGAAACAGTGGCTTACGTCTTGAACCTGGTGCCTTCTAAATCGGTTCCTAAGACACCCTGTGAACTCTTCCTTGGACGCAAACCCAGTTTGTGCAAGTTCAGAGTATGGGGTTTTCCGGCACACGTGCTGACGAAGGAACCTGATAAGATAGAAAGCAGGTCCAAGGTAATGCTGTTTATAGGGTATCCCAGGCAAACGAAAGGTGGTTTCTTTTACTGTCCTGAGAGTCAGAGAATCGTTGTTAGCACCAATGCTAGATTCTTGGAGGACGAGTATGTGAGAAACCACAAGACAAGGAGTGATATAGTTCTTCAAGAAATTGAAGCTGAGAATGCGATTTCAAAGGAAGGGGAATGTGCGAACGTGGGTGCACTGATCGCTAAATTATTTTACTAGCGACTTAGCAAAGCTAAAAATATAGCGGCAAATGAAAATTATCGATCCCACTGGGAATGAAATAACGAAAAATCTTAAGTACTAAATCACAAGCTCTTAAAACACTGGTTAGGGAAAATCAAATTTTTGGGTTTTGGTTGTTTTGAAAATTGTAATACTTGCGAGTAAAAAGTAAACAAGAAATTAAAATACTTTTGAAGAAAGATTATGAGAAATACAGATTCTAGGGATATCTACCTATCAAGTATGACATGGATGAATGAATTGATTAATTCCCAATTTAATTCCTCTTCGTAGTGAAACATCAGAAAAATATTATGAACTTCTTTGTTGGACAATTCATAAAGTAGATTAGTCAATTATCTATCTCCGCTCGGTCTCAAGATGAACTAACTAACTCCAAAGATCTACAGATTTATTCCTATAACTTATCTCCTTCAGTTACGACAAGAAATCAAATTATATTGTTAAAATCTCTTTCCATTGAAAACTATTACCGTTACGTCTCAAGTAATCAACTAATTAATCCTAAGATGTGGCCAGTAAACTCAAGATTATGAATAAACACAGATTTTACAAACTACGAAAGGAAAGGGAAATTAATTCAATTAATCAAACATGCATATAATGATAATTCGAAACCCTAGAATCTGATTTCCACACTTAAAAACGAATTTTACATGGCTATTTATAATAATGAAAGATGTCTCAAACAATATCTAGGATTAGATATGTCTTTATCTTCAAGTCAGACTCATATTAGGAATTCCCGCAGTCGCGTCGATCATCGAAGAATGGCGTCGATCGACGCCCTTGAAACACCCTCGTCGATCAACGTGTCCTGACGTCGATCGACGTGACCTTTGTTTTGCAGCTTCCGTCGATCTCTCATTTTCCTTCGTCGACTGCTCCACTTCACTTTCCTCGTCGATCGACGTGGACCCGGAACTGGAAATCTGATTTTCCCTTTTTTTGATTAAAAACCTGCATGATTCATCAAACACGACAGTACAAGTACAAAAGCCAATCCATGCACGAAAAAGACACTAAAAACAATCTGAGCATCACACAATTAGTCAAAGAATAACTAGATAAGTTGGTTAAACTCCTAACTTATCAACTCCCCCAAACTTAAACCATTGATCGTCCTCAATCAATTCACAGAAAAGAAATCGAATCGAATTCAGATACAAGTGTGCAATGCCTCACAAGCTTCTTTTGCAATCTAAGTATCACTTATTCACATAAAGTATGCAATCCAAACAAATTCTCATTGTTAAGTTATTGAGGAGAAACCTCACAGGGCAGTGTTTGCACTCATCGCTCAATCAAGTAAAGGGCTTGAAATTCACTCATTCAAAGTTTTAGTTTACCTCACCATAGGTTTGACAAATTTCTCATCTCTCCACTGCTTGTTAGTGTGGCTTTTCAGGGAATCAGAAAGGTCTTTATTTGGTTGTAATGTGGCTTACCTAAAAGGTGGGATATTTTTGGCTAAGTGACTTAGAATATTGCAATTGAACACACGGCCTTAGCATATCATAACAACATAATTTTTTTTTCTTTTCATGCACAATCTTGTTCCTTCTCTTTTATAATTTTCAGGGTCCTAAAAAATTTATTTTGACTGTTGTGAACTACAACATATGAATTTTTCTCATTTTTCTCTTCTCTTTTCATTCTTTTTCACCAATGTTCACTTCTTTTTTTTTTTCTTAATTTACCCATGGGAACCCCTGTTTTTGCACACAGCCTCACATCAAAATCCCACAATTCACACCATCCAATAAATCACAATCCTCTTATTCATCAACCCTTCTAATCAAAGAAATTTTTTTATTTAAGGCTCAAAGGGGTTACAAGTGGAAATTAAAGGTTAGTGTATGAGAGATGGGCTACGAAAGAACATGCCTAAAATCATTTTCACCCTATTACCACACTTAATGCAACCTCAAGAGAGAAATTCGTCAAATTCTAGGAAGTAAGTCTAATAACCTTGTCACTCATCAAACGAAAAGATGGCTCAAATTTCACACAGGGTAGAAATTTTTGTTACTCCTCAATAATTACCCAATTTCGAACAGTTATCATGCAAAAATTTATATTTCAAAGATCAACTAATCAACCAAAACAGCTCCTATCATCGGCTACTCTATCACATAGATTATCATTCTCAATTGGCAAATATCTCGATTATCAATAGAAAATTCTCATTCAAGGAAAGACAAGTCATCATTCTCAACATCAACATAATCAAAATTAGTTCCGACTGCCCTATGTTCAAAAGCTCCTAAAACAATTCTCAAGACTATTCAACTCAGAACAAGTACCACAAATCAAGAGTTCAAAACTTATTCAATTCAGAACAAGTACCACAAATCAAGAGTTCAAAATACTAATTTGAGTGAAAAGTCTTGCAGAGAGCAATTGTTCACACTGAAGCAAAAGAACAAGGGTGGTAATGGTTCAGAAAAAATAAAAACAAAAAACAAAAGAAAAAAATCAACAACTAAAATAAAGCAGTAAATAAATAAAATAAAACAAACGTTTTCCTTTTCCGATCCTCATCCCCCCAAACTTGTTTCACTCGAAGGAGTGGACAAGTTTGAAAGTTAGATAGAAAAAAAGGAAACGGTACCTCATTCCTCCTCCGGAGGATCCTCCATCACTACATTGGGAGATGGCCACACGGGAAGTCTCCGCCGGCGATCCTGGCGCTCACGCTGGCGGCGGAGGTAGATTGAGTCAGGCTGGGTGTTCAGGAGGAGGCGCTGCATCTGCATGTCGAGGCTGTTGAGCCTTGTGGTCACGTGCAGGCAAAACTCTGCCTGTCGGGTGATAAGCTCATTTTTCTACTCTCTTATCGCATTGTTTTTCCTTTATTTTATGCATTTTAGTATGTTTTCTTGAATAAACTGAGCATGGGTGTATATTAGAGGGTGTTATGCTTGCCATGGTAAGATTTCACAGGTTTTAGGCCAAATCCAATGGAGAACCCGTACCGAAAGCAGCAGATGTTCAAAGAAACAGTCTCTAACTCTTCCACCGACGTAATCTGAGCTAATGGAGCATGTCATTTGAAAGATCTTTGAGTTATCTTTCCAACGCAACTGGAATCGGATCAATCGGAGTTTGGATGCAAAAGTTATGGCCAAAACCGTGAGACTGCGCAGAAGGGTCAGAAGTGGCGGAATCGTCTCTGTTTCGACCGAAATGAAGCCATCTCGGCCGTGGCAAGGGCCATCTCGGCCGAGACAGACTTGTTTGGCGAGATTTGGCGAGATTTTCACATATTTTGGGCGAGAATTACTTAGGGAACAAGATATACATCAATTTGGAAGCAATAAATCATACCTTTTGAAGATATGCATCCAAAGCCTCAACCCTACTCCTATATAAACTCATGTCTAGTTCATTATTGATTATTCCAGTCCAACTTTAAATTTTAGTTTATAGTTTAGTTTTCTTTAGTTTTTAGGGCTGGAATCAAAACCTTTATTTTCTTGTATCTTTATTTTTCTGCACCTTTATTTTAAGGCAATCTTTAATTTTTGTTTCAATCTTTATCTTTAATATGTTAGGCTAGAACCCTAAACAGGTTCTTGGGTTTCTCCATCTATGATACATGTCTTGATTCAATAATTCAAACCCTTTTATTGGTTTAAACTCTTTGATTTTATTTCAGATCTATTTTCAATTGAAGGATCGAGAGATGAAAATTGGAATAGGTTTTAGTTATTAATTGAAGGACCGAGAGGTGAATTTACCCAAACAAAAGATCTGAAAACCTTATTCAGTATATGATTCCCTTCGTAGCACTATCCCTGTGGGTTTGACAACCTTAGGGTTTTATAAATTTATTTGTCCTATGCTATAATTTGTATGCAGATTTAGCATCGATCAAATTGGCGCCGTTGCCGGGGATAGTCAGACGGCGAGTCGTTACTGGAAAGTTGAAGAACTTCTGGATTGGGTTGTATTTTCTAAATTTTTATTTTTAATTTTCGAGTTAGTGTTATTTTTCTTTGTTTTGGGTCTGTTTCCATTCGCGTGAGTTTTTCTGAGTCGCGTCTGTCTCGGCCGAGGTGAGTCCCACCACGGTCGAGATGAATTCTCCATCCCGGCCGAGTTGAGTCACAAACCGGCCGAGACAAAAACTTCCATCTCGGTCGAGATACATATTATCACGGCCGGGACAGCCTAATCTTTTCCTCGTTTTCTGTGCAGGTGCATGAACACACGGAGTAAAGGGAAGACACTCGAGCCCGTTATACCAGAGATCGAAGCAACCTGCAGAAACATCAGAAAGAAAGGAAAGAGATTGAACTTTGAGATGGAAGCGAACCAAGAAGCCCCTCTGCAGAACATGACACCGGAGGAGCAGAGACAATTTGTGGATGAGGTGCAGCAACTGAGGGCGCAACTTCTTGCAGCCCAAGCTACCCAAGCCGAGCAAGCCGCAAGACTGGCGGAGCTGAACAACAGACAGGTGGTGGTTCCACAGAGGTCCATCTTGGACAGATTTCTACCACAGCAAGAGGAGGCTGGATTCAGGGTTGGCATCAACGCCAACAATTTTGAGCTGCGCACAGGGCTGATTCAGATGGTGCAGCAGAATCAGTTTGGGGGGAGAGCAGTGGAGGATCCACACGCCCACCTCAACCTGTTCACCGAGGTGTGCGATACGATAAAGCAGAATGGAGTCCCCCAGGACGTCATTAGGATGCGCCTCTTCGCATTCTCACTCAGAGACGAGGCAAGGTCTTGGTATGCTGGGCTTGACAAAAGCCAAATTGGGACATGGGAGGAGCTTCGAGCAGCATTCCTCACCAACTACTTCCCACCGAGCTTGCTACTGAAGAGGAAAGCTGCCATCACCACTTTTAAGCAGCTCTATGATGAGTCACTGCATGAAGCCTGGAAGAGATACAAGGAGCTCCTGCGACTCTACCCTGGACATGGGATTGATCTTGAGATGCAGGTCTGCCACTTCTATGGAGGCCTAAATCCTCACATGAAGGAATTGGTGGATGCATCTGCTGGCGGGATCTTGATGAAGAAAGGTGGAGCAGAAAGTATGAGGCTTCTAGCAGACATGGCACTGAACAGCCATCAGTGGCCAACTGAGAGACACATTCCAGTCAAAGCTGTTGAGGCCAAGACAGAATTCGATGTGGTCGCAGAGGTGAAGAAACTCCGAGAGGAAATTGAGAAGCTGGGGACCACAAAGGTTGCTGCCATTCCGACTGAGCCAAGCATGGCGATTGTTCCGGTAGAGGCTGACTACATCAACCGGGGAGCTAGCAGTTCTGGAGCTGCGAATACGGAGGTAAACTACATAGGAGGTGGTTATCAAAATAACTACCGAGGTAATCAGGGGTATCAGTACAACCATGGGCGATCTCACCCTGGTTTTTCATATGCTAACCCCACTGCTGCAGAACACCCTCCCCTTGGTTTTGATGTAGGTACGGGTGGAGAGATCGTGGAGAAAAAGAAGTTTGTGCTAGAGGAAACACTCGAGAATTTCATAAAGAGCTCAGACAACAGATTTGGCAAGGTGGAAAATGAGGTGAAAGGGATGGCCAATCACATGCAACTGATGACGAAGCATCTGCAGATGATGGACACCCAATTGAGTCAGATAGCCACAACCTTGGGAAATCAGCACAAGCCAGGCCAACTTCCGAGCATGACGGAGACAAACTCGGCAAAGGAAAAGTCAGTCAATGCTATCTCGCTTCGATCTGGAAGGAGATATGAAGGCCCTAGCCACCCGGAAGGAGGAGAAGTTGAAACAGAGGAGGAGAATCCCGAGCAGAACACCTCTGTCTCGGCCAAGATGACACCTATCCCGGTCGAGGCAGAGGGAAGCAGGACGGCCGAGGCGGAGTGTGAACCGGCCGAGATAGAGCCAACCATCCCGGTCGAGACAAGCCAAGAATGGCCGGGACAGAAGCAAGGCAGGACGGCCGAGATAGATGCATCTCGGTCGAAACAGAAGGCCAAGCAGGGCGAGAAAGAGAAGGAAAAGGAAGGAAGAAAATCTGATCCGGTGCCTCCAATGCCTTTTCCACAGAGATTCGCAAAGAAAAGGGAAGACTCTAAATTCACTAGTTTTGTTGAAAATTTAAAAAAAGTGAATATTAACATTCCTCTTATTGAAGCTCTCAGGGAAGTGCCCGGTTACATGAAATACCTCAGAAGACTGATGAGCGAGAAGAAGCAGTTCATGGAGAACGAGACTGTGAGGATACATGAGGAGTGTAGTCTACTGCTACAGAAGCAGATCCCTATCAAGAGATCAGACCCAGGGTGCTTCTCGATACCTATCGAGATCGGAAGCAAAGAGTTCCAGAATGTACTATGTGACACTGGGGCAAGCATCAACCTGATGCCCTGGTCCATCTACAAGAAGCTACAAATCGGAGAGATGAGAGCCACTACAATTACCCTTCAGATGGCGGACCGATCTGTGTCCAAGCCTAAAGGTATCGTAGAAGATGTTCTTATACGTGTTGGGCATTTAATCTTCCCTGCAGATTTCGTCATCCATGACATGAAGGAAGATGCCAACACCCCGATGATCTTGGGAAGAGAGTTCCTCGATACAGCTGGTGTCCTGATCGACTGCAAGAAGGGAGAGATCACCTTGAGGGGGAATGAAGAGTCGATAACCTTCTGCATAGACAAGAACAAGAGTAAAGGGGAGTGCAACCGGATCGCTACTGCTGAAGAAGAGGAAGAAGAAGATGATGAGACACCGGAGGAAGAAGAAGCCATCCGGTGGGAACGAGGAAACGAGTCAGTGAAATCGGCAATTAAGCTGCCTCCTTCCGAGTACACCACTGTCATTCAGAACCGGAGAGTATTCATGATTGATTCGAGGGGTCGACGAGTCTGGACTCGACCGCCTTGGTGAGCTGGAAGCTGAGTCGAGCCACGACGGTAAATAAGGCACTTAATGGGAGGTAACCCATTGTGTTTTCAATTTTTCCCTTTTCTTTTCAGTATTTTTGATTTCCTTTATTTATCACTGTTACGTCACGTTTTTATTTTCCTCTTGAAAAAAAAAACAAAGTCTGTCCCAGCCGAGGCAGAGGCTGCCACGACCGAGACAGAAGTCCGAGACGTGGAACACTTCGACCGAGACGGAGGTTGACAAGAAGGCTCCATCCCGGCTGAGATGACGTTCGCCACGGCCGAGATGGAGTGCCAGCAGACACAAATCCACGCCGATCAGAGTTGAAGAAAGAGAGATAAAAGGTTGGTGTCTGAGGCCAACAATCAGGTACAGTTTCGAACTCTGAATCTGACTTTCAAACTTATTCTCTCTGATTTTCGAATAAGTTTGGTGGGATGAAGATTTAAGGGTTTGAAACTCTTTTCTATCTTTTAGTTGCTTTATTTAAATTTCTGCTTGAATAAAATTTTTGAATAAAACGCGAGATTGTGGGAATTTGAGCATGTTTGAACCCTAACAAGAATGCAAGATGAGAATTGATTGACTTTAGTTTGCGTTGATTGTGATAGTGGTTGAGTATGCCTATGAAAAAAAAGATGATGATGATTTGATGTTTACTGTGGAAGAAAAATTGTCCCAAGTGTGAGTTTTTTAGCCTGAAATTCGATTGTGAGTGTGTCTGCAATTTTGAGTTTCTCTAGAACTTGCTCTGTTTCTCTTTCAAGACTTCTAGTGTGCACAGGTTTAGGAAGTGATTTTAGGCCATCTTTGTTTAGCCTATTTTCCCATACACTGTCCTAATTAAATGTTATCCCTAGTCAGCCCTTTTGAGCCTATGGTATTTTCTTTCTTTGTGTATGAGTTGGAAAATAAATAGGGGAATCAACTCTTGTCTATGAGAGTGGGTTGGGAATTGTTTGAGAAGGATAAGATATTATTATAAGGGTAAAAGCAAAAGAAAAGGTTGGGCTCTAAAAAAAATAAAAAAATATAGAAAAAATGTGTTGTTGTGTTTGTTAGTCCTTATAAGCTCAAATGAATATTCAAAATTGTTTAAGAGCATAAAAGGATATGTGTGAAAAAGAAAAAGAAAAAAAAAGAAAAGAAAAAGAAATAAAAGAGCCATGGTTTGTGTTGAAAATCTAAGGAGTTGGGTAGATATGAATAGATAGTGAGTTGAGGTTGATGAAGTGGATGCACTGAATTTGATTTTGAGTCACTTGGCCAAATATTTCCCTACCCTTCACAAAAGCCTACATTATAACCTTGAATAAAGTCCTTTCTGATCTTAGACTTGTGTGCACATATTTGCAGTGGAGATTGAGATTATTTGCAAGCCTATGGTAGAACTAGATTTGCATGACTTGTGTGTGATCTCATAATTATCCTAAACACTTGAGTGAATGAGCGAAACACTTCCCATGTGAGTCTTCCATAGTTTACAGATTTTCTGATTCTTTCAAAAGTGTTGATGTCTTGTGGATTTTCGAGTTTGAATGTGATGAATCTTGTGAGGCATTGCACTACTCTTCTGCTTGAACTTTTGATTCTTTCTTTTGTTGATTGAGGACAATCAAGTGTTTAAGTTTGGGGGGTTTGATAAGCTCGTTTTTCTACTCTCTTATCGCATTGTTTTTCCTTTATTTTATGCATTTTAGTACGTTTTCTTGAATAAACTGAGCATGAGTGTATATTAGAGGGTGTTATGCTTGCCATGGTAAGACTTCACAGGTTTTAGGCCAAATCCAATGGAGAACCCGCACCGAAAGCAGCAGATGTTCAAAGAAACAGTCGCTAATTCTTCCACCGATGGAATCTGAGCTAATGGAGCATTTAATTTGAAATATCTTTGAGTTAGCTTTCCAACGCAACTGGAATCGGATCAATCGGAGTTCGGATGCGAAAGTTATGGCCAAAACCGTGAGACTGCGCAGAAGGGTCAGAAGTGGCGGAAACGTCTCTGTTTCGACCGAAATGAAGCCATCTCGGCCGGGCCGAATTCTCCATCTCGGCCGTGGCAAGGGCCATCTCGGCCGAGACAGACTTGTTTGGCGAGATTTGGCGAGATTTTCACATATTTTGGGCGAGAATTACTTGGGGAACAAGATATACATCAATTTGGAAGCAATAAATCATACCTTTTGAAGATATGCATCCAAAGCCTCAACCCTACTCCTATATAAACTCATGTCTAGTTCATTATTGATTATTCCAGTCCAACTTTAAATTTTAGTTTATAATTTAGTTTTCTTTAGTTTTTAGGGTTGGAATCAAAACCTTTATTTTCTTGTATCTTTATTTTTCTGCACCTTTATTTTAATGCAATCTTTAATTTTTGTTTCAATCTTTATCTTTAATATGTTAGGCTAGAACCCTAAACAGGTTCTGGGGTTTCTCCATCTGTGATACATGTCTTGATTCAATAATTCAAACCCTTTTATTGGTTTAAACTCTTTGATTTTATTTCAGATCTATTTTCAATTGAAGGATCGAGAGATGAAAATTGGAATAGGTTTTAGTTATTAATTGAAGGACCGAGAGGTGAAAATTGATAACAGGAAGTGAGAGTTCAATACTTTTGATTATCTGTCTGACCATGAAGATTTCAATTGTAGGAAAATCTAGATCTTTATGAAATTGATTAATTGGTGTATTTTGTGACCGAGAGGAGATAGATCACTAATTAGTAATTTAGGTTTTAATTGCCTGACCAAGGAATTAATTCCACAATAAAAGGTTTTCCACCAAAATTGTGTTTTACGGGTTTGAATATTTAATTCTTGCATGTTGATCAGATTGGTAGATTTCCCTGGAATCTGTGCTTTTAAATATTTGTTTTATCCCTTTAATTTCCTTGCTTTGAAAAACTCAAAACCCTTTTGAATTGATTTACCCAAACAAAAGATCTGAAAACCTTATTCAGTATATGATTTTCCTTCGTAGCACTATCCCTGTGGGTTAGACAACCTTAGGGTTTTATAAATTTATTTGTCCTATGCTATAATTTGTATGCAGATTTAGCATCGATCATCGGGCGTGCTCCTCCGTCTGCCAAGTAGCCTGCTGCTGCATGAACTGGTAGATCGTCGCCAGGTCCACCCAAGAAGATGAAAACTCTCCCGCTAAGTGGCTGAACAACGGTCCACCGGTCTGGTCCGGAATCTCCTCTCCACCTCCATCGCGCTCCTCATCCTCGGGCTCTGCTGGGGGGGTCTGCGGCGGTCACTGGTCTAGCTGAGTCAACGGTCGGTGACAAAGTCTGGAGGTACCGGGTCCTCCACAAGATTCGACCATGAGCCGCAGGTGGGCAGGTGTGCTCACCAACCAGTTATCACAGAAGTGATAATCTGTGACGCGCGTGAGCTCCCTCTGCGGAAGTGGGAACCTGTCCCCGTTGGACATCCGCAAAGACCAACCGGCCTCCCGTGGTGTGAGCATCAACATCTTGAACAAAAGGTCGGTGCCAAGTCCTCGGCTGTCGTCCTCGAGTGCCTCAATCTGGGTCAAGTCAATGCCCACGTGCTTCGCAATCGGGGTAATCAATCCCCCGCTCCAAATGTTGCCCATTGGAGGCCTTGATCTGATGCCTCTAATGATCCATGACCAACGCCGCAAAGCTGAACTCTTCCCCCATCAGCATGCAGTAGAGGCATACAGCTCCCCCACTCTCGCCTTGCCGCTTTCATGTCTGCCAGTGATCGACACTCCCATGCACCTCTGAAGATATCGGAAAATTGGGTTGTCAATGGAGGAAGCCTTCAAATTCCCCGAGTTAAACTCCTGCAAATCGTCTTTAGCCTCAGCTGCGATTTGGCTCCAGAATCGGGCAATGTCAAAACTCGGGGGAAGAAAACCATCCCCCCCTTTTTGGACATTCAGGAGCTGGAAGGAGATGGTGGTAGGCTCTGACTCTGGCTGAACCTCATAGACATGGAGTGAGGCAAGAAACTCCAGGACAAGTGACGGGTATGTTGGCCACCGTGCTGTCATCCAAGCACTCCAATCTACTCTTTCCAAAAGAGCCTCCACGTCAGCTCGAATTCCCAGCCTAGCCATTGTCTCAGGGCATGGGTAAAGCGTCTGCCGGACTGTGAACTCGGAGCTTGAGAATTTTCTGAAATGTTTCTCATAAGCCCGATTGGCGAAGGTAGGTCAAAAATCCATAATGCACTGCAAGGGTAGTAGGAAAAATGTCAAAGCTCAACTAATAACTTCACAAAAATTCCCAAACATTAAAACAACAAAATGTGCAATTATCCACAAAATGCATCTACCCAAGAAAAATGGGCTCGACATTCATGCAATTCAAACTTCATCTTAGCATATTTTCTCATAAATCGAAAGAATTCTTCATGAAAATAGCTAGACAAGAAAATCACCCCCAATTGGAATTATCCCCCAAACTAGCGTGTGTCAAATTTAATGAAATCCAAGCTACAAATTCACCACAAGCAAGTATATCGACTAGAACGACTAACCATATCGAATAATCATAACGAATAGCAACAAAGTCGACAAAAATGCAAAAATTGAAACTAGGGCTCCAAGTTCAATTTTCCTCAAAATCATGCTCAAATCAGTTACTACACATGAAATAATCGAAGTGGAAGGATCTAGGATACATACCGTGGGTTGTAGCAGCGAGTTTGAAGAGAGAAAATTCGAGGATGGGTGTTTGAGAGAGAGAGGGTGCGTGCGTCGTGTGTTTGTAAGGAAAAGAATGAGAAAACTGGGTTTTAAACTCGTCTCTGTCGTGCCTCATAATTGCTCGCGTCGATCGACGAGGCACTCCCGTCGCTCGACATGGACAAAAATTTCTCGTTGATCAACGAAGAAGGGCGTCGATTGACGTGGCCAAGAGACACACGTCGATCAACGAAGAAGGGCGTCGATCGACGTGGCCCCGACAGAGTACTGGACCCGACAGAATTTGAAAAATTACTGAAAATACAAAATTCAAATGACTCGACTCGACTGAATTTAAAATAACAGAAGTAAAGAAAGCAGTAAACTGTTGGGTTACCTCCCAACCAGTGCTTGGTTTTATGTCGCTAGCTCGACAATACCTGTGCTTTCATGGGCGATTCAAGTAGTACTTCTCCACCGCTCTGACTTGAAGTGGGGTGTAGTACGGTTTCTGGTTCTGCCCGTTCACTTTGAAGTTCTTCCCATCTTGGCCAGCTAATTCGACCACACCGTTCATAAATTGACAGATCACGGTGTATGGTCCGGCCCACTTTTACTGCAGCTTTCTGGGCATGAAGCGAAGACGGGATTTGAAGAGGAGGACTTTGTCACCTGAATGAAAAACATGTGAGCGAATCCTTTCATCGTGGAATCTCTTCGCTCGATTCTTGTATATGACATTGTTCTCATAAGCTTCATCCCGAAAATCTTCTAGTTCGTTCAATGCCATGGCGCACTCTTCTGCAGCCGCCTTTTAATCCAAATTCAATTCTTTCACTGCCCTCCAAGCCTTGTGCTCCATCTCAACGGGCAGGTGATAGGACTTCCCAAAAATTAGCTGATACGGTGACGTCCCAATGGGCGTTTTGTAGGCGTTGCGGTATGCCCACAATGCCTCATCAAGTATTGCCGCCCAATCCTTTCTTTGCTTCACCGTCTTCTCCAAGATTTGCTTAATTTCTTGGTTGGACAGCTTCGTCAGCCCATTCCCTTGAGGATGGTATGGGGTGGTGACTCGGTGTTTGACTCTGTACCTCGCAAGAAGGGAGGCGAGCCATTTGTTGCAGAAATGGGATCCCCCATCGCTCACCAAGGCTTTTGGCGTCCCAAATCTCGTCATGAGCTTTTGCAGGAACTTGATGACCACTTTCGAGTCGTTGGTGACCGTTGGAACGACCTCGACCCATCGTGACACGTAGTCCACTGCCAGCAGAATGTATAAGAATCCTTGGGATGGCAGAAAAGGTCCCATGAAGTCGATCCCCCAAACATCAAAGATCTCGACTTCAATAACCGGAGTCTGTGGCATCTCATCCCTCCGCGAGATGTTGCCGGTCCTTTGGCAGCAATCACAACTCGTAATCCATCCATGACAGATCTCGTAGATAGATGGCCAATAGAATTCGCTGGCAAGAATTTTGAATGTCGTCCGGTTGGCTGAATGATGACCGCCACTGGGAGATGAATGGCAAGCTTCGAAGATTTGTTGCCACTCGAATTGGGGCACACAACAACGAATGATGCCATCAGCATATCTACGCCAAAGATAGGGATCCTCCCAATAGTAGAATCTGACATCGTGCAGAAACTTCTTCTTTGCATATGGAGAGGAGTCCGGAGGAAGTACGCCGCCGACCAAGTAATAGGCGAAATCTGCATACCAGGGCGTTTTTGACTCATATGTCTCTTTTAAATCCCTCATAGCATAGATCTGTTCATCGGGGAACATCTCTCGAATCATAAATTGTGGGTCATCCCCTTCGACTGGTGGCTCGAGTCGCGACAAATGGTCAGCGATCACATTCTCACTCCCCTTTCTGTCCTTGATCTCCAAGTCAAACTCTTGCAGCAACAATATCCACCGGATCAATCTAGGCTTGGCATCCTGCTTCGCGAGCAGATATCTGATGGCTGCATGGTCGGTGTAGACAATTGTCTTTGAGCCTATCAGATAAGGCCGGAACTTGTCAAAGGCATACACAACCGCGAGCATCTCTTTCTCCGTGGTGGTGTAGTTGCATTGAGCTGGATTCATGCTCTTGCTAGCGTAGTGAATCACATGGAAGAGTCTTCCTTTCAGTTGCCCCAAGACTGCTCTAACAGCGTATTCACTGGCGTTGCACATCAATGTGAATGGCTTATCCTAATCTGGCGCGGTCAAGACCGGCACAGTCACCAGTGCCTCTTTCAGTCTCTCAAATGCCTTCAAACATTCATCATCAAAAATGAAGGAAACATCCTTCTCCAGCAGGTTGCACAAAGGCCGAGATATCTTTGAGAAGTCTTTGATGAACCTCCTATAGAATCCGGCGTGGCCTAGAAAACTTCGGACTGCTTTAACATTTGTTGGTGGTGACATCTTTTCAATGGCTATCACTTTGGCTCTGTCTACTTCAAGTCCTTCAGTTGATACTCGATGACCCAACACAATCCCTTCTCGCACCATGAAGTGGCATACACCCAATTGAGGTATAGGTTTGTCTCGGTGCATCTCTCAAGTACAGTAGCCAGATTCTGCAAACAAACATCGAATGAGCTACCAAAAACAGAAATCGTCCATAAATACCTCCATGACATCTTCGATCAAGTCGTGGAAGATTGCCATCATGCATCTCTGGAAAGTAGCCGGTGCATTGCATAATCCAAAGGGCATCCGACGGTAGGCGAATACTCCGTATGGACAGGTGAATGCAGTCTTGTGTTGATCTTCAGGCGCCACAGCTATCTGGTTGTACCCTGAGTAACCATCAAGAAAACAATAAAAAGGGTAACCGGATAATCTATCAAGCATTTGATCAATGAAGGGAAGAGGAAAGTGGTCCTTGCACGTGGCAGTGTTTAAGGCTCAGTAGTCAATGCAAAATCGCCATCCCGTGATCGGTCTTGTCGCAACTTCCTCTCTATCATCATTCTTTACTATCTGCATCCCCCCTTTCTTGGCTACTACTTATGTAGGGCTCACCCACTTGTTGTCGGAAATCGGATATATCATGCCATGGCCTAGGAGTTTGAGAACCTCCTTCTTTACAGCTTCTTGCATGATGGGATTTAGTCGTCGCTATGCTTGTCTCTTTGGTGTGGCGTCCTCTTCAAGGATGATCTTGTGCATGCACAGCGAAGGGCTGATCCCCTTGATATCCCCCAAAGTCCATCCGATGGCGGACTTGTATTTCCGCAGAATTTGCAGTAGCTTTTCCAACTCCCCCTGTGTAAGATAGACAGAAATGATAACACGGTAAGTGTCATTAGAACCGAGAAATGCGTACCTGAGATATGCCGGAAGTGTCTTGAGTTCCAGAAGTGGAGGATCAGAGCTTGAGGATGATTTTTCCAGATCGACGTCGATCGATGAAGATGCTCCGTCGATCGACGCTCGATCGATGTGGACTTCGAAGCAGCATCGATCGACAAGACAGTGGCGTCGATCGACGTGTGCTTTCCCTCATCTCTTTCTGGCTGGTTCTGGCAGTAGTGGCTAGGTAGTGGTTCTCTCTTGGTTTCTTTTTCTCGAGTTACCTCCTCGAACACATCCAGCTCCATGACCAGATCCAAGATCCCCTCGTTTGCCTCGTCCAGATTTGTTGACGAGAACAGTGAGTGTTGCAGGCAGTTCTCCAGAAAGTCCGGTTCACTTTTGAGAGAGGCGAAGGGAGAAGACATTACCGGGCTGAAGCAGTTGATCATGTGGCATTCTTCTTGATAGCTTCCTTCATTGTGCTTCTGCATTGCCTTATAGATCGAGAATGTGAGTGACTCGTTGTTCACCCGGAATGTCAGTTTGTCATCTCCAATATCGATCAATGCCCCTCCGATCTTCAAGAATGGTCTTCCAAGAATCAGAGGAATGTTCTGATCCTCTTCCATATCGAGCACCACGAAATCAGCTAGAATGATGAAATATTTTACCTTCACCAGCACATCTTCCACGATGCCTTTCGGGTAGGATACTGATCGATCGGCCATCTGAAGTGAGATTGTTGTGGGCTTGATGTTTTCGATCTTTAATCGCTTGAAGATTGACAGCGGCATCAGATTGATCGATGCACCTGAATCGCAGAGGACTTTCCCAAAGGTCTCTCCTCCGATGACGCAAGAGATTGTGAAAGAGCCCAGGCCCTCCCTTTTGTTTGGCATCTTCTTTTGAAAAATGGCGTTGTATTCTTCGAACAGGATGACCGTCTCATGCTCCAAGAAGGGTCTTTTTTGAGAGACCATGTCTTTCAGAAATTTGATGTATCCAGGCATCTCTTGCAGGGCTTGGACCAATGGGATGTTGATATGCACCTTCTTCATTGTTTCCAGGAATCGTGCATACCTCTCGTTCATTTTTATCTAGGCAAACCGTTGCGGAAACGGCAAGGGAGGTTTCTTCGGTGGCGCAATGGGAGCAGACGTCGATCGACGTGGCTTTTGGCGTTGCGTCGATCGACGAAGACCCCGCGTCGGTCGACGGGGCTTCGTCTGCGATAGCTTCTTCGTCCTGCTTGGCTTCTCCTTCCTCCCGGGCATCTTTCCCTGTCTGCTTTGGCCCTTCATATGATTTTCCCCCTCTCAGAGTTATGGCATTCGCTTGGTTCCTCTGATTCTGGTTCTTGGGGTTGACCTGAGTGTTGCTCGGGAGTTTTCCCTGCTTGTGTTTACTTCCAAAGGCATCGGCAATCTGGCTGACCTGGTTCTCTATAATCTGCACATGCTTCTACACCTGATCAACCTAAGTGTTCACGCCCGAGATTTCTTGCTTTAGCTTGGCTACCGTATCAGTGGAGCCTTCCATGAATTTAGCCAAAATCTCCTCGAGATTTGGCTTCTTCTTCTCCACTACTGCCCCATCTTGTACGGCAAATCCCGATGGTGGCTGCTCCACAGCTTGAGGGTTTGCGTAGGAAAATCTGGGGTGATTCCTCGCGTGATTATAAGTATAGGGCTGGTTATGCTGCTGATTGAGTTGCTGATATCCTCCTCGGTAGTTATTTTGATAACCGCCCCTTTGGATGAAGTTTACCTCGGCTCCATCCCCCTCAGGTGGAGCTTGCACTGTCTCAACTGCAGCGGCTGTTTTCTCTTGCTTCAGTGTAGCGAACTCTTCCTTTAGCTTTTTCAGCTCGGTTGCCAAATCAGGCTGTTCGGCAACTTTCTCCTCCACTTTCTCGACTGCTTTCACAGGCCGAGTTCGACTTGAGGACCACCGTTGAGTGTTGTTGGCCATCTTTTGGAAGAATTCCATAGCTTTTTTTCCGCTTTTCGTCATGATGGTGTCTCCCAGTGTGGTATCCACCAACTTGACGGTCTTATCATTGAGACCTTCGTAGAATGCTTCTGCATGTTCTCCTGGCAGAAAGCCATGTCCGGGGAAAGATCTCAGTAGTTCTTTGAATCGTTACCATGTCTCATTGAAGCTCTCATCAGGTCTTTGGGCGAATCTGATGATTTCCTTCCTTCTTTGCCTGATGACGTTCGGAGGGAAGAAGTTTTCCAGGAATTCATTCCTCAATTCAGTCCATGTGCTTATACTTTCCTTGTCCAGTGCAGTGAACCATGATTGTGCCTTATCCCTCAGAGAGAATGCGAACAGACGCATTCGGATGGCACTCTTGCTGACTCCTCCGATTTTGACAGTATTGCAGAGCATAAGGAACTTATCCAGATGTGCGTAGGGATCCTCAGTGGCTCTTCTTCCGAATTGATTTTGCTGCACCATCTGCACCAATTCGGTCTTCAGTTCAAAATTGTTGGCATTGATGCCAATTCTGAAGTCTGTCTCACTGAACCGAGGTTTATATCGGTTCTGCATGGCCTCCTCTTCTTCCTCATCGTCAGATTCCTCTGGCGGATTTGGGTTGTCATCCTCTTCATTATCGGGATTGTCCTCAAATAGTGGGTTACGATGAAGATCCCTTCCGTTCGGATTGTTTCTCTCGAGGTCCCTTTTCAGATTCAGCTGTTGGATTTGTGCCCTCATAGCTTGAACTTCTTGGAGAAGCACAGCTTGCTCCTCTGCAGTTAGCATTGGTGCAGGTGGTTGGACAATTGGCGGTGGTATGTTATCGTCCATCGCTTGATTACTCAAGCTTTCCTGAGCACGCTTATTCCTTCGAATCATTCTGCAAGTGGCTTCAATGTCCGGGTGATAATAAAGCGGGTCCTTTCCTCTAGCTCCCGTACTCATGCACTACCTGTACAGCAAAGGCGGTAGTGAGGTAAGACTGAAAATAAAACGAAACGAACTGAAATTGAAAAAGTGAAATTCTGAAAGCACTAGGGCGTCGATCGACGAGATAAAGCATCGAATGACATGAAAATAACAAACTTCATCGATCGACGAGAAATAGCGTCGATCGATGTGAATGACGAAAGGTACGAAAATTTGAAGAAAAGTACGAAAATTACAGCCTAAATTAGTATTTCAATCACAGATTTAATAGTGAGATTATTTCTATTCATTCCCCAGCAACGGCGCCAAAATTTGATCGCTAAATTATTTTACTAGCGACTTAGCAAAGCTAATAATATAGCAGCAAATGAAAATAATCGATCCCACAGGGAATGAGATAACGAAAAACCTTAAGTACAAAATCACAAGCTCTTAAAACACTGGTTAGGGAAAATCAATTTTTTGGGTTTTGGTTGTTTTGAAAATTGTAATACTTGCGAGTAAAAAGTAAACAGAAAATTAAAATACTTTTGAAGAAAGATTATGAGAAATACAGATTCTAAGGATATCTACCTATCAAGTATGACATGGATGAATGAATTGATTAATTCCCAATTTAATTCCTCTTCGTAGTGAAACATCAGAAAAATATTATGAACTTCTTTGTTGGACAATTCATAAAGTAGATTAGTCAATTATCTATCTCCGCTTGGTCTCAAGATGAACTAACTAACTCCAAAGATCTACTGATTTATTCCTATAACTTATCTCCTTCAGTTACGACAAGAAATCAAATTATATTGTGAAAATCTCTTTCCATTGAAAACTATTGCAGTTACGTCTCAAGTAATCAACTAATTAATCCTAAGATGTGGCCAGTAAACTCAAGATTATGAATAAACACAGATTTCACAAACTACGAAGGGAAAGGGAAATTAATTCAATTAATCAAACATGCATACAATGATAATTCGAAACCCTAGAATCTGAGAAGGAAGTTAGTTACACATATTCATAGCAATATTCATCATAGAAAAATAAAACATGAATTGCATAAATACTTGGATCTGAAAGTCTTCCCACAAAACTCTATCTTCAAACATAAACTCCAAAAAAACCTTGGAAATCTCTAAAAATCATCAATACTAAAATCTCTTAATTGCTCTACTGATTTCCACACTTAAAAATGAATATTACATGGCTATTTATAATAATGAAAGATGTATCAAACAAAATCTAGGATCAGATATGTCTTTATCATCAAATCAGACTCAGATTAGGAATTCCCGCAGTCGCTTCGATCGTCGGAGAATGGCATCGATCGATGCCCTTGAAACACCCTCGTCGATCGACGTGTCCTAGCGTCAATCGACGTGACCTTTGTTATGCAGCTTTCGTCGATCTCTCCTTTTCCTTTGTTGACCACTCCACTTCACTTTCCTCGTCGATCGACGTGCCCTGGCATTGATCGACGTAGACCCAAAACTGGAAATCTGATTCTTCCCTGTTTTCGACTAAAAACCTGCATGATTCATCAAACACGACAGTACAAGTACAAAAGCCAATCCATGCACGAAAAAGACACTAAAAATAATCTGAACATAACACAATTAGTCAAAGAACAACTAGATAAGTTGGTAAAACTCCTAACTTATCATGCACCTGTGAGAGGTACAGCACCACGGGCACGTTCTTGTGTGCAAGGTGCAGAACCACAAGTTGCTGCACCAACTGCTGACACGGCACCAATGCCTCGTCGCAGTAGGAGAGTCATTTTCCAGCCAAAAAGATACATGTTTGTGGGTGAGTCTTCGGACTTGGGCCCTAAAGACGGACATGAAGACTCTGACCCACTGACTTACGAAGAAGCAGTGCAGGACAAGGATGTTACGAAATGGCGCATCGCCATGAATTCTGAGATTGAATCCATAACTGCTATGGATGTATACCAGAAAGTTGTCCTGCCAAATGGCTTTAGGGCCATAGGGTGCAAGTGGGCATACAAGAGAAATAAGGGTGCGGATGGAGAAATTACGGCTTTCAAAGCCAGGCTGGTGGCAAAGGGTTATAGTCAGAAAGAGGGCATAGACTATGATGAAACCTTTTCACCAGTAGCCATGCTCAAGTCCATCCGGATACTCCGTGCCATAGCAGCGCATCTGGACCTCGAGATTCGACAAATGGATGTCAAAACTGCTTTTCTAAACGGTTACCTTGAAGAAGGTAGGGACATCTATATGCAGCAACCCGAGGGTTACGTGCGCAAAGGCGAAGAACATCTTGTCTGGAAGCTTAAGAAGTCCTTATATGGACTTAAGCAAGCTTCAAGATCGTGGAACTTACGTTTCAATGATGTGATTAAGTCCTACGGATTTTCACAGTTGGAGAACGAAAGTTGTGTATACAGACTTTGTGTCAATGGGAGCGTGGTTTTCTTTGCACTGTACGTGGATGACATACTCCTATTTGGAAATAATGAGGGAGTGATGTCGGAGATTAAACGTTGGTTATCCGAACAGTTCCAAATGAAGGATTTAGGAGAAGCTGGGTACATCCGTGGGATTAAGGTCTTACGGGATCATAAGAGAAGGATGTTAAGCTTATCCCAGGCATCCTATGTGGATACTGTGATAGCCCGGTTAAGCATGCAACTCGCCAAGAAAGGGTTGCTACCTTTCAGACCTGATGTTCATCTTTCTACTGGGCAGTGTCCTGTGACACAGAGTGCGAAAGATAAGATGAGTCTTGTACCATACGCATCTGCGGTGGGTAGCCTCATGTATGCAATGCTGTCTATCAGGCCTGATATTTGTTATGTCGTTGGCATGGTAGCAAGATATCAGTCTAACCCTGGACAGGCGCATTGGACTGCGGTAAAGCAGATCCTCAAGTATTTGAAGAGAACTAGGAATTACTGCCTAGTTTATCAAAGTGAGGATTTGTGCCCTGTGGGTTACACATATTCGGATTTCCAAGGGGACCAGGATGAGAAGAAATCGACCTCAGGTTATGTGTTTACCTTGGGAGGTGGGGTTGTATCTTGGAGGAGCGCAAAGCAGAGATGCAATGCTGACTCCACCATGGAGGCAGAATATGTCGCCGCCTCCGAAGCTTCAAAAGAAGGGGTATGGATCTGGAACTACCTTTTAGAGTTGGATGTGATTCCGAGTTTGCCTTAGAGTATCACAATTTATTGTGATAACTCTGGTGTAGTTGCGAACTCGAAGGAACCACGGACTCACAAGGCGATCAAACACATAGAGAGAAAGTACCATATCATACGAGAAATCGTATCGAGGGGCGATGTGCAGATCAAGAAGATTGACACTAGCGACAACCTAGCTGATTCATTCACAAAGTGCTTGCCACAGAAAGTTTACGAAGGACATATTCGTGGACTGGGTCTGAGGTGGATGCCTACCACTGGTAGTGGTTGATGTAAAAGCTAGGCTAGATAGACGCATTGTATACTCTGTAATAGCGAGTGTAATGCTTTGAGTATAAGTGGGAGATTGTTGGGTTTTGTATACAGAAAGCTTGTATTACAATGAGTATACATTCAACTGTATTTCCTATCTATTAACAAACTTACATGCGAGTAACAACGGTATCCTCTTATCTCACCGATAGGGACGATCATACGGCGTGTTGTAGATCGCAGAAGACAGTATGATCACTTGACCTAGTGAGATATAAATATTATCACAACCGAGACAGCGTACGAGGATAAGTCTGTCGGTATAGGCTGTAGCATAGTCGGAAGGAAGTAATCTATCTTGATTACTTGATATGTTGATACATGCGGTTGCGTATTGATTGGACCACAGTGAAATGTATTCTTTTGTCTGACATCAGAGAATACAAGATCTCGATCTTGATTGAGTCCAAACCCTAACGAAGGTTCAGGGGTATGCACGGGTTGATTGTTGCTTTGACTTGCGATGGTGGAGAGCCTGAGTAACGTGCTTGTATACCCGCATCTTGGGTGGCAGCAGTTCGTGTAGAACAGCCTGAGAGTGGAGTTAGGCAATCATATCCGAGTAATAGGATGGGGACATTCCCTGAGGAGCTCAATAATGTTCATCGTGCTAAAGTCCTGCAGGCTGATTAAGTTCAAGCACGAGTGATAAGGTTTCAGTGGTACTGCTCAGGAAATATAAGATATTAATTAATTGTGGATAGAGGTTGTCAGAAGCTCCGATTAATTAATGAATGTCCGGTAACCTTAAATATGGGGATTCTCAAGTAAATGCAGCCCGTTCTCATAACGTAGTAATAAAGGGGTAGGTCAGTATTAATTTTGTGGTGAAAAAGAATTAAATTTAATTAATTAATTGTGTCCTGGGTTGTGGACATGAGAATTAATTAATTAATAGGCCCACTTTATTATTTGCATTAGGTCCCAGATCAGTCCCAATTAAACATGCTGAATGGAGCCCAGTAGCCCATTAGGGTTAAAACCCTAGGTCTATAAATAGACATCTCTCTCTCAGAAACCCTAGCCATCTTAGAACATTCAAATAAGTTGAAACCCTAGGGCAGAGAGAGAGGGGGCGGCGCACACTTTGTATAGAGGGAGGAGAATTTCGACTTTGGCCTACACATCACAGATCTATGGAATCCTCACCAGTAGCAGATCTGAACAACATTGGGATACAGATCTGAAGATCTAATCTGGAGAACAGATTCTTCTTCTCCTTCTTTTGTTTGATTAATTCTTGAAATTAGATTTGGTTCTAATTTCTGTTTCCGCAGTATTAATCAAATCGCGTGGTTGAATCGAGATTGAATTTCAAATGCGAAAGATCGGATTTGAGACGACGGAGTTAAGGTAAAACTCGTAAAACCACTGCATTAAATTCATAGGAGCATGCTAGGATTATCGTATGTTTATTGCTCTCAACATCCATGAAACGATCCGATTTATTTGGATTTGGTGATTCGGTTCACCGGCAAATCCCTACACTGCCTCCCACAGCGAAGCTTATTATTATATGCTCCTCATGGAGTTGGATTAGTCTTCTGCCTCCTGCAGCGGAGCTTATTTTCATCCACTCCTCCATGGAGTCGATCGATATTCTATCTCCCCACATATAGAGCTTATTATGGACCACTCCTCCGCAGAGTATGGTCAATTTCCTCTTTATTGGAATATGTTATTCGTTCCTTTGCTAAGCTGAATAAATTATTCGAAAGTAAAATTGTGTCATTTCTCTACGAAGTTGGATAAAATTCCTCATATGGAATACTAACAAATTCTCTCTTATGACAGGACCACATATTCTATCAGGGATGATCCTCCTCAAAGCTTCTGACCATAGCAATGTATTGGCATCACAAACCCTTTCTCTAAAAAGGTACGAACAACTCTGATTTCAACCTTGCATGAATAGGGTTATTTTTTGATTAATTCCTCAGAAAAACAATGCATGTCTTCTTAAAGGGGCTATTGTTAGTGCTTAAATTTCATTTGGCCAAAAAGACAAAGTTTAGATCCAAGTTCACTACAAACTGCACAACACAAGCAGTTACAAAACCCGAAGAAAGTCCATTTTGGAGGAAGCCCAGTTACACTTTTCGGAGAACTCATCAGCATACTTCGGAGGTCTCGACTCTGTTACCTGCTTCAAAGGACTTCAATCGACCGTAATCTCGAAGGACCACCAATAGTAATATTTAGGCGCGAAGTAACCTTTGCAACCACCCAAGTATTCATTGATTTAGACCCACTCGGAGCGCAATCACCTTTAACGACCTGTGAAACATTTTCATTTTATACCATCGGTCATATAAAGATTGTTATTTCGGCCACCGCCCACATAAAGGTAGCTACTCATCATCACGGACTGACAAAAGAACATGTGATTATCATCTTTCTAGCCAAATGTCTTTATTCTAAATACAACACAATACTGAGATGAGCTTGGGGAGATGACATATAAAAACCCTTGCATTTTCTAAGGACAAGGGGGCTCGATCTGAGGTTAAATAGTAGAATAAACAAAACAAACACTATCCCTGATTGGAAGCTTTCATAAAAGTATAAAACAAATAAATTTATTATTGAGAAATTGAATCATCTCCAGCAGAGCTTTAGTCTCAAGGAAAGCTAAACAACAAAACAACTTGAGATACCGGGAAGTGTGTTCTCAAGGAACCATCATCCCCATTTTTTCATTGAGATAAACATAAGTGTCCCTTGTAATTTGTTATTCTCCATCTCTATAGTAAAAGCTCTCTCTTTCTCTCTGACACAAACACATATCTGTGTCGAACCTCGTAAATCGTGATGCCTTCCCTCTTCGCACTTATAGAATTTGCCAACAAAGAAAGATAAATTATTCCAAATTGGAAGCTTCCATAGAAGTATAAAACAAATAAATTTATTATTGAAAAACTGAATCTATCTCCAACAGAGTTTTAGTCCATCTTATACTAATTTTGATAAAAAATTTTAAAGTTTCAACAATGTATGGAAAACTGACTTGAAAAAGTTTATGATTACACCAACCACAAGAAACAATCTCATGATAATATATATGTCTCATACACTACATTCATAACTAATTATGCAGAATTACTCTACATGCAGAATTTTTATAGTTCTAGAATGTGAGAAGCTTTAACAAAATGAAATGAACATGCATGGCATAAAAATCTGTAAATATTTAAGAAAAAGAAATAAATTGCATATAACCACACCCATTTGAAGTTTTAATTCTAATTAGAGATAACTATTTTGACAAAATAATTTAGACCTTTTTTATTATTTGGAACAATTAAGTCCTCAACTTTTAAAATGTACTCAATTATACCCTTCAACTCCAAAGTTATTCATTTATGATTGAAATTCCTATATATCTTTTTAAATAAAAGAGAATATAAATATCTCATAGTTTTACATTTGTTTTTTATTTATCATTATCTTAAGTATTTAATTTATTTAATTATTTCGTACTTGTTGAATCATGTGATTTTGCAAATATTTAATTTATCATTAATCAAATAAGTATATTGCAAAATTATAGTCTTGTCTGTATCAATGATCTTTCAGTGGTTTTTT
The DNA here is from genome assembly GCA_026898455.1 of Plectranthus barbatus. Classification (NCBI taxonomy): domain Eukaryota; kingdom Viridiplantae; phylum Streptophyta; class Magnoliopsida; order Lamiales; family Lamiaceae; genus Plectranthus; species Plectranthus barbatus. Next base: position 116,556 of record JAPKLW010001049.1, on the reverse strand, counting down.
GACTAATTAAAAAATAGTACAAACTATATTATTGGAAAATTTGTTCAAAATATTGCTAGCTACTTATACAGCGAAAGGATTTACAGATAACTGGAGCAGTTGGCCGTTCAATCGATTTCTTTACAAAAATATTTAAATCACAACAAATTCGACTAAATTTTTGGGCACATGAAATATATACTACTATCATTTTTCTGAGCATCGTCCAAACATTTTCACGTAAAATTCAACGAGATTCATAATTCGTTATTCAATTAATAAAGAAGTATCGGGCTGCAATATAATAACTCTAATTAATGATAACAAATAAAAAATACTTAAATAAAATATTCAAAATATTAAGAAAAAATACAAATATAAATCTATAAGATATTTATATTCACTTTTACTTAAAACGATATAATAGATTTCAATCATAATGAAAGAAAAAGTATCAATTATATTACAAACTATTCAAGTTTTCTCAAATATATTATAAACTATGCATATTATAAAAATATATTACAAACTATCAAGTTTGTTCCAAATTTATGACGGGATCAAATTTTCGGCGACGGAATGTTGACGTAGCTTGCCGGATGACACATCAACGTTTGTAAAATTCCACGTCATCAACCAAATATATTACAAACTATTCAGATTTTCTCAAATATATTACAAACTATTGAATTTTCTCAATTATATTACAAACTATATATATTTCCTATATAAATATTCTAACTATCAAATTTGTCTTAAATTTATGATGAAATCATATTTATTTATAATTTAGAATTTTAAATAAACATATAATTATATTTAAGAATATTTAAATAAAGATTTTTGACATATTAAAAAATTAATAAATAAATAAACACTTATTTTAATTTTTTTTATTTCTTTAGCTATCATTTCTCACTTCGCCGGAAAAAAATTATTATAATTATTATAATAAGAATATTATAATAATTATTAATTATTATTGAAGTTTTGACCCTCAATAATTATTAATTATAAAAATATTTAATTTTTTTGTTCGACGAAGTGAAAAACGATAGCTAAAGAAATATATAAAAATAAAACTAGTGTTTATTTATTTATTTATATGCTAAGAGTTTTTAATTACATATTTTTAAGTATAATTATATGTTTATTTAAAATTTTAAAATATAAGTAAATATGATTTCATCATAAATTTAAGACAAATTTGATAGTTTGAATATTTATATAGGAAATATATATAGTTTGTAATATAATTGAGAAAATTCAATAGTTTGTAATATATTTGAGAAAAGCTGAATAGTTTCTAATATATTTGGTTGATGACGTGGAATTTTACAAACGTTGACGTGTCATCCGGCAAGCCACGTCAACATTCCGTCGTCGGAAATTTAATTCCGTCATAAATTTGGAACAAACTTGATAGTTTGTAATATATTTTTATTATATGCATAGTTTGTAATATATTTGAGAAAACTTGAATAGTTTGTAATATAATTGATACTTTTTCCCATAATGAATAATTTTTAGAATTGATTTAAAAATTGAGGGGTTTAATTATTACTAATATCCAAAGAAGGCAAAATCATTCCTATGAAGTAACCCTTATCCCTGGTAACTAAGTAGAAAAGTAGATAATTAGGCTAAATTACTAACGGACATATTTCAAGTCCCAAGCAAGAAAAAAAAAAAAAAACATGCCCTAAGAGGGCAGAGCTCAATGACCAATGTCATAACTCCAAATTTTGACCAATCAAATTCACTGCGCCGTCTAGGGCAAGAAAGTCTTGTACATTCCCTGAAGTCACATTCATTGCCTGCAATCGCATTCATGGTGCACACACAATTGTTCACATCTTACAAATACTCCTATTAGTTAGTACTAAAATATAGATGAAACTAACATTGAAGCCAAACACATATTTGGCTCTCTAAAACTATAGTAGTAGAGAAGGAAAAATATCAATTAGACACAAGTGAGTGACATTGTTCAAAGTTGGCCAAATGAGTGTGCCAGATAAGCCAATGATCCAACAAGGGGTGCATTTATGTAGGTAGCCGGTTCGGATTGCTCATAGTCGGAGCGTTGATCGGGGAACCGGTCGTTCTGATCGGGGCCTCCAACAATAGCTCCAGTGAGGACATTCGGGTTGGGAGATTGAGAGCTCATGACAGAGAAGCCAGAGGAGCATTGGATCTTTGATGGATGAGCACTAATGGAAGGAAGGGAGGAGCCTCTGTGGTGGATGCGCATAGGGTATCTGGATCCGTACCCCACCATAAAGGACATCTTCATCGGATTGTCTCCTAGCAAGTAGTCCACCTGCAACAATTAAGTTAATTTCTTTCATATCATCATCAAGTTTTTCCATCAAATTTCATGCCTGTTTCTTGGCAAATGCCCTGAGCTTCTTTGGAGTGATAATGGCGCCTCCACAGTTGACAACCCTACGGGCCGTGGTCAAGTACTTGGCATAGGTCACTAGGAGGAAGGATGTGGAAGTCACATACTGCATATTGCTGTCATTCATCTTGAACAATAGACCACCTGTTACAAAATTTAAGGTTGTTAAAACTGATCATTAGTTGTAACATGCTGTTTTGTATTTCTACCTGGGGTGTACTGAGCAGTGGAGTAGGGAGTGCCAGGGATCAAAGAGCATATGTAGTTATCAGCATGGCTTTTGTAGTCATGGAGAGGCTGCACGTTTTGGACAAGAAATGCCTGAAAAGCCAACACATGCATGTTACTTATTATAGGTATATGAGATTTCATGTTATGTTCCAACCTTGGAGAGAAGAATTCTAGCTCCAACATGCTTGTTGTCCCAGCCAAATGTGTTGTCGGATTCATCGGCTCCGAGTGTCTGCCCATTGGCCTGAATGTAGGTGAGATAAGTCGGACTCCTTGTCGCTCTATGCAGCCAAGCAGCACCCCACAACAGTTCATCCTTAAATATATATACACCATCAGATCAGACACAAACAAATTAAAGAAAGAACAAATGTTTTGAGGTTTTCTACCTGGTAGCCAGAGAAATCACAGTAATAAGGGCACACAAACGGTCTCAGCCCGACACTATAGGCGCCACGGTGCTTATCAGCAAACTCAAACACCTAACAACATAAACAAAGAAGAAATCAGATCACTATATATGTTCAAGTTCGGTTTGAGCTTCAATGTATATTGTATTATACCCTAATTGCCCTTCTAGCAAGAATCTTGGAGTAATTAGGATCACTCTTTCGGAAAACTAAGGAAGCAGCTGCTAGAGCAGCAGCAGTTTCAGCAGCAACTTCTGTACCAGGGGTGTTTTTGTCTATCTTAAACACACTTCTAGGAGTGTCCATATCCTCTGGCCTCTCCCAACACGCGTGATCCTTACCTGCATCTCCCACCTGCAATAAATAAACCAAGAATTCATGAGAATGGGTAATCAAATTCAAATGCCTGTTTTTGTTTTTGTTTTTGTTTTTCTGGACCTGAACATAAATGGTGTCTGGATGAGCAGTGGCTTTGAGGAGATAGTCAGTGGCCCATTTGATGGCTTCTTTGGCATGCTGCAGCTCCCCTTTCATTAGACCTCCGAACTCGACCACACTCCATGAGAGCATCGTCGTAGTGAACGCCATAGGAAACCCGAACTTAACGTTGTCCCCTGCATCGTAGTAGCCTCCAACCAGATCCACCTGCATTGGGTGGCGTTTGCGGCCAAAAACAAGCATTGCTGTCTAAAACCCACTTGAGATATTTCAGTTTCAAACATAACACTTCATTTCCAGTTCGAAATTAGCAAATCCCACTTCAAATAACGAAATAGACACTCATCGAAACGTATGAAAATACAACGAAAACACTCTTTTAACTGCATTGCGTCTTGCGATTTTAATTTTAGACGTAATGCACGAATATAAGGTCTATACATAGGCCAAATGCTGCATTCCCACTTCACATATTCCATCTTTAGGCAAAAAAAATACCCCGCAAAGATACAAACACAAGAACAAAGGGTAAAAAAAAAATGCAAAAGAAGACGATCATACGTGGAGTGCAGCGCCATCAGAAAGGCCAGAATCCCTTCTCCAGTTGATTCTCTGATTAGGAGGGAGTTTCCCGGACCTCTGACCCTCAAAAAACAAGATTGATTTGGTGAGGGCGTCTCTGTAATTGTGGGAGGCGAAGCGGGGATGGCGACGAGGGGAGTGTTTAGCAGGATAGTAGGCATTGCATCGACACGAGTGTGAGAGGAGGAGGAGGAGGAGCAAAGCTAGAGAGAGAGTAGTAGTGAAAAAAGAAGCCATTTTAGAAGGTGGCAAAGAAAAGCAACCAACCAGCAAGCCGCAGGTGAGCAGACAACGCTTTCTATCTCTCTCTGCACTATTTATAAAACCGAAGCCAGAATGGAGGCCAAGACTGCATCTTTTTTTCAACTTACTTTTATTTGAGATGTCCATTATTTCAACAGTCACTTGGTTATTAGTAGAGTTTATTTAATATAATACAAAATAATAATTTATTATTTATAAAAAAAAACACTTAGTTAATTATTCATAAACACTTGGGTATGGGGTTTTACTTTGTCATTATGTATTCGTCCTGGAAAATGGAAGAATGAGATGAGGTTAGGATATAATGGAGGCACTAATAATGTGAGTTCACCAGTTATGTTCTTTTTATCCACCAAATTCATAAAACTACAAAGATATTTATTTTCACATAAATCTTACCTAACATTTAAATTGCTAACTTCAATCTTTTATTAAAAATATTTTTTTCCCCAAAAAATTTCATTTGCACCATCCTCACAATCTATGTTTTTATATTATTAGTGCCACTTTGATTACTCCCAAATTTCAATTTGAAGATATGAATTGCGATAACATTAAGATAACATTCCACAATAAAAAAAATATATATATATAATTGGATAAATTTCAAAATTGACCATTACATTTGAAATAAAAATTTATAGTTTTCTCATATTTTTTTCACCTGCTCACGTTAAACTTAGTTATGTGTATTTTTTATCAAATGTAACATTAATATGAAGTATTATACTATTATTAAATACTAACCATATTTATTATTAGTTTTGTAGATGTGTTCAGATTTAGATCGATGTGAAATATCCTTTAGATGCAATTTGATGTGAGTTGGGTTAATATTTATTTTGAGAAGAATATTTGGGAGGAATTAATCAACGGTAAGATTGAATATGACTGGTCACGTGAAGCCACCTTTGTTTAAATGAATTGGATATAATAACTGCTGCCATAAATCATTCCTTTGTCCTTTTTCTATATCGGAAAACTGCAATCATCAACCTCTCTCACACTGCCTTTCATCTCCTTTTTTTCCTTTTTATTTTAGATTTACATCAAACCGAATTCGTACACGTTATTTTGCATAAAAAAGGTAAATTATATTTAGATTAATATATGTAGTAATTTTGATTTAAAAATAGGCTAAGGGGGCGTTTGGTATAACTGTCGGGAATCACTATGAGTATGAGTTTGATAGTAAAGGGAATGGGTATGGGTTTAGATTTGGGAATCATTCTCAATTTTTGGTGTTTGGTTTATGAGATGATTTGGGAATCATTTTCAATTTTGATGAATTTTTTTAAGTTAAAGGGTTTAGAAAATAATTAAAATATTATATAAATAATAATTAATTTAATAATAAAATAAAAAAGATTTATTATATTAAAAATAAATAATTTATTATCTATTTTATAAAATATAAATATAGATAAAATAAAAGATTGTTTAATAATATTATTATCATAATATATTATAAAAATAAATAATAAAATAATATGAAATAAAATCTTAGAAATAAATAATAAGATTAATAATATTATTAATTATTGTATATATGATAATTAATATATTTTCAATAATATTATTTATTTTGCTAACGAATCGGATTTCTTATTGGATCCTGATTGGATTTGTGTCATTTTCATGTGAATACGAATTTGAGCTTAACGAGTTGGACTTGGATACGGATTAGACCTTCCTTTAATGGATCGAATATAAATTGGAGCTTAACGGATTGAATCACTATGGACATGATAAGGATCCAATCCGCACAAATGGTCACTCTTAAGTAAAAGGAATACCAATATGTTGATCCCAAAATGTCAAAATATTATGTTACGGAAGTCTTTACTTGGGTGGTGGTCCAACTGATGTCAAGTCAGTAAGTACTTTGGAAAACATTTTAAATTCAGAAATATATCTAATCAATTTCAAAACATACACCAATAACTTATGAGTTTTTGGGTTATAAAATCAGCAAGCAAAATGATAAGAGCATAAATCGGTGAATAAGACATTGTATTTTATAGTGGTTTGGATGACCTGCCCTTACTTGCGCAGCCCAAGAAGCTGCTGCGAGGGCTTTTGTTGTGGGCCTGAAACTGCGACCTTGGTGAGGGGACAGTTCGGGTTCTGTTTCGTGTTTTATTTGGAAATCTAGGGAGCCCCAATGAATTGTATGAATTCGTCTTTTTGGGGTCTTTCGACAAGCGCGGTGCTAGCCATTATCTCTCTTCTTTGGGGTCAGAGCCCCAGTGAGGTGATGTTTTATGCGGATTGATGTCCTACAGCCCCTTAGGGTGTCTTTGTGTGGCTCGATTTATCGATCCACTTTGTGTCTAGAAAAGAAGCTCAACTTGTCGAGCTGCTTTTAAGTTTTGCCGCCCAGATGAGTGGTAGTTACGTAGCACGAGGTTTTTAACCGTCACTTCTCTCAAACCATCCTCGTTGTTTACGAAGCTTCTTCTCTCTCTCGTCTTCTTCTTCTCTCCGACAATTCTTTCTTCCTTCCAGGTGACTGCGCATTTTCCTAATTTAGTCTGTCGCGCTTACTTCCGTTCTCCTGTTCTTTAAGATAGTGCTTCTCGTCCTTGCTCCTGCTGGTCTTCTTCTTTTTCTTATGTTGTTTTTGGGTATTGGGGATTGCTCTAGGGTTCTGACCTTTTGCAAGTTGATATCGGGCTGACCGGGGCTAGTCTCCCGCTTTTCTCTTTTTAGGTTATTTAACTCGAGGTTTTTATAACACTTTGTTAAAAATGTCTTCATCTTCTAGTTCTGATTCGCAAAACCGTGAGACTCTAGGTTCGATCGTGAGTTTAACCTGATACCCCCATTTACACCTTCAGTTGGAATTGTATACATAAAAGCATTGTGATTGGTATATTGGAAAACGTTATGTTTGATATACTGGTGATCATTAATGACTTGCAATAAACAACTCCTGTCTGAATTAACAATCATACGATGCGAACAAACACATCCAGAGATCATATGGTGTGTAAGAGATCACAGAAGATCGTATAGATCGTTCGACCTAGCGAGATATAAACAGTTATCACAGCTGAGATAGTTTCTAGTTTGGTTGTCGGTTTAGGCTGCGGCACACAAGTCCATAAGTGGTTTATTTTGACTGCTTTGTGTGACCGGTACATCTCAATGTATTGATAGGATCAACAGTGAAATGAACCATTCTACTTGACATATGAATGAGTAAAGATCTCGGTAACTTGGTCGGATCTAAAGTCTATTGAAAGCTGAGGGGCACACATAGGTTGATTGTCACTTTGACTTGCTATGGTGGAGAGTCTTACATGTACTCGTATATCTGCATCTTGGGTGATGGCAGTTTGTGTGGGGTTTCCTCAGGCTGGATTTAGATAATTTCCGTTTTAGGATGATGACATTCCCTGGGAAGCTCACGAGTTCGTTATGCTAAGTCCTGCAGGCTGAATCATTGATTCAAGCATAAGCGATAAGGGTTGAGTGGTACTACTAAGGAATAATAAGAGATTAATTAATTACAACTAATTGTCATACGCTGAATTAATTAATGAATGTCTGAAACCTTAAATATGGGGATTAACCAAGTCAATGCAACCCGTTCCTAATAACGTGGTAATAAAAGGGTAGGTCAGCATTAATTCTCTGGTGGCATGAATTAATGTTTGTTAATTAATTATGTTCTGGGTTGAACATGGAATTAATTAAAAGGAGGCCCACTTTATTATTAAACCCTAATAACCCATTCTCCAGATCTATATAAATAGATAAATCTCTCATTTTCGCACATAAGTTTGAAGTTTCAAATCAGAAACCCTAGAGAGAAAAGCGAGAGTGGGCGGTTGTAGATCCGGTAGCGTATCCTCACCAGATTTCTGGATCGAGCAAAGGAACAGATCAGAAGATCAGATCTGTAGGAACACCATCAACAATCCACCACCGTATTCAATCCGCAGGAGTTGAGGTATTCCAAGAATCCATCTATTGCAATTAATTTTGTAGGAGTATGCTTAGGTTCGCCTGATTTATTTAATTTATATTTATTTTCGACATCCTAAGAACGATCCTTGGCAAGTTAAGTGGCAATTCGCGTTGTCTATTGTAGACTCGAATCCTATAATTGATATTAGAGCCAGGTTCTAGTTCTTAGGCTCTATCCTGGATAAATTGAAATTAAATAAATATGTATGTTCATGGATGGATTTAAAATTGTCGTGGATGTTTTTTGTTCTTGTGGCCCCTCTCTATTTTTTTGTTTTAAATCGTGAGAAAATTTGCGATTAGATTGATAGGAAAAATCATGTAATAGACTAGATCTATTTGTTTGTATTTTTTATTCAATCTGTAACCAGAGTCCGAAAGAGAACGAAGAATCAGCGACAAGGTGCACCAGTGGCTTTTCGGTGAGCTAAGCACGCAACAGCCGCGTGCAGGCGGCGCGCAGCAGTGGCCGGTGGCAGGTGAGGCAGTGGCTGCGCGCAGCCGCGCGCGGCAGATCTCTGCCAGCAGCCGCATTTTTCTCACAGAATAGAAGCCCGCCATTTTTTCTCTCTTCCTCGCGTGAGCAGTGGCGCGGGCTCCGGCTGGCGCAGATCTTTGTGGAGGCGCTAGGAGCAACGTACACGGCGGTGGGCGACAAGCAGTCGCGCATTGGAGGCGCGCGGCGGTCGTTTCTGGTGTCTGCTGCGAACTCAGGCAGCGCACGCAAGGCTCGCGTGGCTGGCGCACGTCGGGCAAGTGTTTCATCGAGTGGCGGCAGCCGTAGGGCTGCGCCTGTGCAGCATGTTTGTGACTGAACAAGCAGGCGGCCGCAACTGGATTGAACAGGGCGGTGGGTTTGTGGTGCAAGGCGGCGGCGGCAGGACAAGACTGCGGCGGCTAGGGTTTGTGTTTAAAAGGATGGCGGCTACAACCCTAACTGCTGCTAGGGTTTGCTGCTAGGGTTTCAGATCCGGGCTGGGCACGGGCCCGGTAGCCTGGAGGCGGCCCGAACTACTGAAAACTAGGGTTTTCTGAAAATTAGGGTTTTTGCAATCCTATGGGCCTGAAACCCTAATTCCTAGCCCAATAACCCTGTATTTTATTCCAGCGAAAAATTGCAGATTTCAAGTTAAAGAGTGGGAGCCCATTTGAAGATCTGTATTAAATTAAATCATTGTAATAAATAGATTTAATTTTATTTCCCATTTAATTGCATCAAGGGGCCACGAGAAATTTTTATTTGTTTTCTCGTATGACGTGATTTATTATGTGCGCACTAGTAAATAATAGGAAAGCATGCTACTGCTTTTATTATTCATTTTTAAAGCATGTTGTAGATAATAGGGAAGCATGTTATTGCTTTATTATTTACTGTTCAAAGCATGCTTTATGTGATTTATTTTATGTATTAAATTATATCTATAAATTCCGGAATCATGTTGGGAAATATGATGGAATTTTAGATGTGACATAATTTATGGATCATAAAATAATATGTGCGCATAAGAACCTTTTGAAAGAAAAAGACTAAGCAAGATTTTTTAATTAAAATCAACAAGATCTCCACAATGCGGTCTCTTATTAGAAGTGGGCAGTGAAGTGAGTAGACGTCTACACGACCGTAGCCTGCTTACTTTATTTGTTCATAAGTTCTAATAGATGAGATTTCTAAATAAATATTTAAACATGTGAGAAGTGGACAGTGAAGCGAGTAGACGTCTACACGACCGTAGCCTGCTTATTTTATTTGTTCATAAGTTCTCTAGGATTGTTTTAAATGAGATAACAAAGGTTGTAAGAGGCACGCGTCATGGGTCTAGTACGTATGACAAATCGTCCTTTTAACTTCCGGAGTTAGAATTGTGGTCAAATGCTTAGATGTTGCCTGAGTACTAACTCATGAATGATTTCCCTGCTCGGATAGGTTGAACATGGTCTTACTTTTATCTCCGATTATAAATTTCATTTGCCGGTGAATACCTGACATGGATTGAAATTAAAGACTGGAACTTCAAAGAGCAGTCAGGTTAGGTGGTCTGCTGTAAATGTCTTCGAAAGGAGCTTGCAGTAGATGCACCTAGGCAATTGGGGGAAACAATTGTATTGGTTTATCAAAAGGTTACAATGCATATTTGTTTCAATGTTCTGCATGTATGTTCTTACTTTAATCAAATATTGTTTTCAGATATGTCTATGAACAATGTCATCAATATTTTGGCACAAAATCAATTAAATGGTCCGAATTTCCTGGAATGGAAGCGCAACTTGGATTATATCCAAGTTGCAGAGGAACATCAATATGTTCTTAACACTCCGTGTCCAGCTGTCCCCACTGCTGAGTCAACTGATGTGGAGCGGAACCCTTATGACAAGTGCGTCAAGTCTAATAATTTAGTCAAGTGCTACATGATGACCACTATGTCTAAGGTGATCCAGCAACAACATCAACACTATGACAAAGCAACTGAGATTATGGATAGTCTCACAATTACTTATGGGGGATCGGATAGAGCTGTCAGATTTAAGCTCATGAGAGAGATCGTAAGTTGTAAAATGACTGATGGTAGCTCAGTAAGGGAGCACATTATTTCCATGACTCACCTCATGGATGAACTGACGTTGCATGGAGGAGGTATTGACGGGGAAGCCCAGGTCGATATCATACTCAACTCACTTTCGAGGTTTTTAGAGAACTTTAGACTGAATGTTGTCATGAGTAAAAAGGAGTACACTCTTAATGAGTTACTTAGTGATCTCATGGCAGCTGAATCAGTCATGCAACCTGAAAAGGCAATCTTGGTTTCTTCCGGTAGTCGCCCTGTTTCATCGAAAGGTGCTAAAGGGGTGATTGGAAAGAAATTTAAGAAGATAGCCTTTGGAAGCAAAAGTTCTGGGAAAAAGAAGACTGTGACACCGGGGAAAAAGGGCAAGTGTTTCTGTTGTGGCAAAACTGGTCACTGGAAGAAGGATTGTCTGACCATGCGGGTTAGACAAGGCACGTCATTAGCATTTGTAACGGAAACATGTTTAGCATCTGCTTCTACCCATTCGTGGGTAGTGGATACTGGAGCTACTGGTCATGTTTGTTACACTTTGCAGGGATTCAGGCCGACAAGGCAGCTGAATGATGATGAGGTGACGATCTCCATGGGTAATGCTGCTCGTGTGTCTGTAGTAGCAGTTGGAGATGTTACGTTATGCTTTCAAGATAATGTTTTGATTTTAAGAGATATTTTGTATGTGCCGGATTTTCGGCGGAACCTTATTTCTGTTTCCTGTTTAATAAATGATGGATTTTCAGTTATTTTTTATAGTCATGTTACTATCAATGGCAATAACGGTGTTATCTATCATGGGATACATAAAGACTCTCTTTATATCATAACATGTTTGCATAAATCTTTCGTGAATGCTGCATATAAATCATTTAATCATAAGAAGAGAAAGTTTTCATCTTCTGATGATGATCTTACATATCTATGGCATCTGAGACTAGGTCACATCAATCTAAAGAGGATCAAGATATTCATGGATGATGGAACGTTGGATTCAATCCAAGTAGTTCCACATCGAGTTTGTGAATCTTGTATAGAGAGAAAGATGACGACCAGGCCTTTCAAGGAAAGTCAGTCTCGAGCAAGTGATGTGTTGGAACTGATCCACTCTGATTTATGTGGACCGATGTCTACGCAAACTTGTGGAGCATTTAAGTATTTCATCACTTTTATTGACGATTACTCGAGATACGGTATGTTTACTTACTTCACTATAAGTCTGAATGCTTTGAGAAATTCAAGGAATTCAAGGAGGAAGTAGAGAAGAAGTTAAACAAGCCCATTAAGTCATTACTATTTGATCGTGGTGGTGAGTATCTCAGTGACGAGTTCTTGCAGTTTGTTCAAAGCATGGGATTACATCCCAACGGACCGCACCGGGCACTCCTCAGCAGAATGGTGTGGTGGAAACAATAAATAGGACTCTTCTTGAAATGGTTAGATCTATGATGAGTTATGTGAACTTGCCTGTTTCGTTTTGGGGCCACGCGTTACTAACATCGGCGTACCTGCTGAACCTGGTACCTTCTAAGTCAGTTCCTAAAACACCCTCGGGACTCTGGCATGGGCGAAAGCCCAGTGTATCAAATATAAGAGTGTGGGGTTGTCCGACATATATTTTGTTGAAGGAACCTGATAAGTTAGAAGGTAGGTCCAAGCTAATGCTGTTTGTGGGATACCCCAGACAAACGAAAGGTGGTTATTTCTACTGTCCTGAGGATCAGAAGATCGTTGTTAGCACCAACGCAAGATTCTTGGAGGACGAGTTTGTGAAAAACCACAAATCCAAAAGTGATATCATTCTCCAAGAAATTGGAGACAATACCTCAGGTGGCGCAGGATGGAGTAGGGTGTAAACACGAGTGAATACTTCACACGACTTTTAATTTTAAATACTTCTAAGACTCGAAGTTTTCAAGACACTTTGAAAATTGTTTGAAACTTAAAAACTCAGCTCTGATACCACCTCTGTAACGCCCCCAACTGACCTTCCTAATTTGGGGTCGCGTTACATTGATGTTTCAGGTTTTGTCAAACATTTCCTCATTTAAATAAGCGGAAGACTTTAACTAAAATGAGAAGATAGTAAAAGCAATCGAAATTTCATACTTCTAGTCGAGTTTAGAAGAACAATATTCAAAACATTTTAACAATTCAAGATGGGAAGGAAATATCAGAGAGTGTAGCAGTGTGTGTGTAGCGTGGCGGAGATATGCATATGAAGATGCATATCTCAGGATCTAGGGTTTTAAAACTCTTCACTTCGCCAGTTTACACCCCTGCTCGCCCATCCCTGCCGCTCAACCTACGTATTTTAGAAACTATACGAGGGGCTGAGTACTAATGTACCCAATGAGAAACATGCCCGAAAACATACATTATATAGGAGATATGCTATGCAACTCACTGTAGGGTTTTCTCGTGAACTGAATCACCAAAACCAAACTGAACCGGATCGATCTATGGATATTGCTCATAATTCAAATTCTCAAAACCCTAGCATGCTCCTATGAATTTAATACGAAGAATTGTGGATTTAGGGTTTACCGTAACTCCGTCGAGTCTGAACCGATCTTTCGCGTTTGAATTCCAAAATCCAATTCAACCACGCGATCCGATTTAATCTGCGGAAATAGAAATTAGAGATCTAATTTCTTAGAGAAAATCGAAAACTAAAGGGAGAGGAAAAGAGGAATCTGTTCTCCAGATTAGATCTTCAGATCTGTGTCTCGGTGCTGATCAGATCTACTACTGGTGAGGACTCCGTAGATCTGTGGCTTGAGCAGGACCAGAATTCGAAAATTCTCCTCCTTTCTCTTCTAAAAAACGGCGTCCCCTCTCTCACTTAGGTTTAGGGTTTTTCAACTGTGTTACAACTTATGAGAGAGAGCTGTCTATTTATAGACCTAGGGTTGTAAACACTGATGGGCTCCTGGGCTCAATTCAGCACACTTGTTGGGCCAGACCTGGGACCTAATGCAAATAATAAAGTGGGCCTATAAATTAATTAATTCCCATGTCCACAACCCAGGACAAAATTAATTAATTAATATTAATTCTTTTTCACCACAGAATTAATACTGACCTACCCCTTTATTACCACGTTATGAGAACGGGTTGCATTAATTGAGAATCCCCATATATAATGTTACCGGACATCCATTAATTAATCGGAGCCTCTGACAAGCTCTAACTACAATTAATTAATATCTTATAATTCCTGTGTAGTACTACTCAAACCTTATCACTCGTGCCTGAACTTAATCAGCCTGCAGGACTTTGGCACGATGAATGTTATTGAGCTCCTCAGGGAATGTCCCCATCCTATTACTCGGATATGGTTACCTAAGTTCAGTCTCAGGCGGTACTACATGAACTGCTGTTACCCAAGATGTGGATATACGAGCACGTTACTCAGGCTCTCCACCTTGGCAAGTCAAAGCAACAGTCAACCCGTGCAAACCCCTGAACCTTCGTTAGGGTTTGGACTCAATGAATATAACAAGATCTTGTATTCACTGATGTCAGACAGACGAATACATCTCACTGCGGTCCATCAATACGCCACCTCTGCGTACCAGCATGTCAAGTAACCAAGACAGACTACTTATTCCGACAATGCCGCAGCCATACGGACAGACTTATCCTCATACGCTGTCTCGGCTGTGATCAAATTTATGTCTCACTAGGTCAAGTGATCATACTGTCTTCTGCGATCTACAACACGCCGTATGATCGTCCCTATCGGTGAGAAAAGAGGATACCATTGTTCATACATGTAAGATTGTTAACAGATAGGAGAAATAAACCGATGTATACTCATTGTAATAAATGCTTTCAGTATACAAAACCCATCACTCACACAGATAGACACGGGGTTTTGTTGAAAGGAACCGTGCTATCTAAAAAATTTTATTTTGCACGCGTGCTATTTACATGTTATCATATCTGTATCGGTGTTGTAACTGGAAGTTGGCCGGCTTCCAAGTTACGATGATCAGTTAGGAATGCAAACACACTCAACCTACTATCTTCAAAGTGCACTAGTCTCAGTAATCCATTTTGAGACCCGATCGTTTAAATATTATTTCCCTGGATCCAAAACACAAGAGGATTCTCCACCTCATTCCAACAACACATGGGGACAGTTCACCCAATACCATAACAAAGGGGGCTTCTACCCCTGTTCACTAAATGAGTTCTAGCGCAGTTATGAAAACCTGGTTCTAAACTCATTAGTTATACTCTCTGCCGATGGGAATCGACAGAGGACAGATACAATAGCACAAAACATGCATAGCAATCTCAATTTAAAACCAAAACAGGTTAACACATTTTAAAAAGGAAAACACACATTTGAATTTTTATTCCCACCCGGTATTAGGCTTTGAGTATAGATGCTTCTCTGCTAGCTCGAGTTAATCCTCCAACTTTCAGTCTCCTACAATCATAAGGTCATAAGTTAAGTCGGACGGTCTAAGACAAGAACTATCTTAATCATAATACGATTCATGCTTCTAATCATATATTAACCATAACCAATTGAGATTCGAAAAGGAATAAGATTGGATAAAAGGATTAAATCTTTCCATGTATGAGCTCTGTGTCGACCGACAGAGCTCTGTGTCGGTCGACACAACCCTGGGTCGACACAGCTTCTTGGCCAACACACCTTTATCGACCAGCACTTTGTCGATCGACACAACCCTTTGTTCATCGACACAAGTGTGTCGATACATCCCCCCGACTGGCGCCCCTGTCGGTCGACACACACCCTGTCGACCGACAGAAGTGCTCGACAGTTTGCCCTCGACAACAGTCTTTGTGTCGACCGACACAACTCTGTGTTGATTGACACAGATCATCTTCTCCGATGGTTCGCATGGCGAACCTGCAACTCCCGATTTTGGCCACTCCGGCCGTCCGATCACACATACAGTAACATATTTTGACTCCCCAGACCACAAGAAACACAATTCTAGCCCATAAAACTCGATTTAAACACGAAAATGGAGGTTAATGGAGCTCACCGGAATATTTCTCTCTCTCTGACGAAGGTCGCGATTCCGTCGAGGAAACTCAAGTTTCTGACCATCCGAGAGCTCTACACACTGTGGAGAACATGTTTCTATCATCAAAACATGGATTCATAGCTATACCAACGAGATTCAACATCAAAATCCGAAATCTCAACACAAATAAACACTTTACCTTTTCTCTTCGATAACTCGGCCGTTTCTCCAGTTCACGAAGCCCACCTTATATCAATTTGAAGTTGGGAACGAGAGCTACACGTTGGTGGTGTTGGCTTGGTCGGCGGTCGCTGGTGTTGGCCGGAAATAGGCCGGAAAGAAGGGCTATCGGGTTTGGTGGTGGGGTTTTGAAGAAACTCTCAACTCTCTCTCTCTAGCTTATAATATATGGTAAGAATATAATACATAGTTTCCACCATATTTACAATTCC
Organism: Plectranthus barbatus; assembly: GCA_026898455.1. Taxonomy (NCBI): domain Eukaryota; kingdom Viridiplantae; phylum Streptophyta; class Magnoliopsida; order Lamiales; family Lamiaceae; genus Plectranthus; species Plectranthus barbatus. The sequence goes on along the minus strand of JAPKLW010001049.1, from coordinate 100,254 downwards.
TTCTCCAAACTCCTATAATTAATTACTCAATATACATCTATGCATAATTCCATCTTATATTATAATATCACTTCATTCTCATAATATGAATCCCAACATTGAAGTATGACCAAAATCCAATATGATTTTCTATCATTTTATAATCCACCTTATTACTTCCAAGTAAATCTTGGTGATTTCTTTAAGATTAATAATATATCCAAGCTCAATATCAAAATCAAATTCTCCAATCATAAACAAATAATTTCCAATGCTTCCTAATTGTGTAATTCTTTCTTTATTAAATCCGAAAAATTGTTACAAGATCGAATAATACACGGGGTATTACATCCCCTCACCCTTATAAAAATTTCATCCCGAAATTTACAAATCCACAAAAAAGTTCGGGGTACTTCTCTTTCATCTTATCTTCCATCTCCTAAGTCGCCTCTTCATGCCCATGGTGACTCCAAAGCACCTTCACGAGCAGAATTGACTTATTTCTTAATTCCTGAATCTTGCGATCCAAGATAGCTTCCGGTTGCTCCTCATACCGCAAATCCGGATTCAAAATTACCTCTTCTTGGCGGATCATGTGTCTAGGATCATAAACGTACTTCCTCAGTTGAGACACATGGAACACGCTATGAATGTTACCCATGCTTGGGGGTAGTGCTAATCTGTACGCTACTGGACCAATGCACTCCAAGATCTCATACGATCCCACATAGCGCGGTCTCAGTTTAACTTTAACTCCAAAACGCACTATTCCTCTGGAAGGCAAAACTTTGTGGAATACCTTATCCCCCACTTCAAAACACAATTCGGCCTCCTTGAGTCGGCATAGGACTTTTGCCTACTCTGCGCTTCCCTGAACCTTTCCCTGATCTGCCGGAAAATTTCAATCATCTCACTCACCGCGTCCGGTCCAAGAACTCTTCGTTCTCCTACCTCATCCCAATATAGTGGCGAACGACACTTTCTCCCATAAAGGGCTTCATAGGGAGCCATTCCGATTGTTGCCTGATAACTATTATTATAAGCAAACTCGATCAAAGGCAAAATCGGCTCCCAACTACCTCCTCGATCTAAGACCACTGTTCTCAGCATGTCTTCGAGAGTTTGGATTGTCCTCTCAGATTGTCCATCTGATTGAGGGTGAAATGCCGTACTGAAATTCAGGCGAGTCCCCAACTCCTCCTGTAAACTCATCCAAAATCGAGATGTAAACTTTGCATCTCTGTCAGACGTAATAGATTTCGGCACTCCGTGCAGTCTGACTATCTCTCGGACATAAATCTGAGCTAGCTTATCTGACCCATAGTTCACTTTAATTGGCAGAAAATGAGCGCTCTTCGTTAGACGATCTACAACCACCCATATCACCGTATTCCCTTTCTGTGACCTCGGCAATCCCGTCACAAAGTCCATGGCGATATGTTCCCATTTCCACTCAGGGATGTCTAACGGTTGCAATTTTCCATACGGCTGTTGATATAACGCCTTAACTTGTTGACAGATTAAACATTTCTCCACATACAAGGCTACATTCTTTTTCATACCATCCCACCAGTACTTAGTTTTCATATCTTGATACATCTTAGTACTTCCTGGGTGAGCGGTATACGGCGTATCATGAGCCTCGCTCAAGATCTCATTCCTCAGTTCTTCACTGTTCGACACGAAAATTCTATCTCGGAACAACAATGCACTGTCAGGTGCTTCCCGATACTCCCCTACTGGCTTGACCTTCAGCTTCTGACGCAACTTCTCAATTTCTGCGTCTTCCTTCTGTGCCTTAATGATTCTCTCTCTTAAATTCGGCACTACTGTCAAAGTTGCTAAATCGCATTTCTTCCTCTCTGAAGGCGATATCACTTCAAGACTAAGTTTCTCAAACTTCCTGATTAGTCTGTTTTCTCTCGTAAGCATGCAGCCCAATTGTGCTTCTCCTTTCCTGCTCAAGGCATCCGCCACTGAATTAGCCTTGCCTGGGTGATAATTTATCGTTAGATCGTAATCATTCACGAGTTCTAACCATCTCCTCTGCCTCATATTCAGATTCTTCTGTTCAAAGAAGTATTTCAAACTCTTATGATCAGTGAATATGACGCAATTCACTCCATAGAGATAGTGTCTCCAAATTTTCAACGCATGGATTACGGCTGCTAACTCCAGATCATGAGTTGGATAATTCACTTCATGCGATCTTAACTGCCTCGACGCATAAGCTATCACCTTCCCATCCTGCATCAGCACACAACCTAGTCCATTCTTAGATGCATCGGTATAAACCTCGAAATTCTTATCCGCTTCTGGCACTGCTAAGACTGGCGCAGTCGTTAAAAGTTGCTTCAACTTCAGGAAGCTCTCTTCACACTCCTCTGACCATACGAACTTCACACCCTTCTGCTGTAATTGGGTCATTGGTTTCGCGATCTTTGAGAAGCCCTCAATGAATCTTCGGTAATAACCGGCTAAATCCAGAAAACTGCAAATCTCATTCGTCGTCGTCGGTGACTTCCAGTCCATTACCGTCTGAATCTTGGCTGGATCTACCTTAATTCCGCCAGCCGAAATGATGTGACCCAAGAACGTCACTTCTCTCAGCCAAAATTCACACTTGCTGAATTTCGCATATAACTTCTCATCCCTTAAAGTCTGTAATACTGTTCTCAGATGCTGCTCAGCTCCACCTCGCTCTTCGAGTATATCAGAATGTCATCGATAAATACCAACTCAAAGTTGTCAAGATATGGATGAAATACTCGATTCATCAAATCCATGAACACTGCTGGAGCATTTGTAAGTCCAAACGGCATTGCTACAAACTCGTAGTGACCGTATTTAGTTTTGAATGCTGTCTTAGGAATATCCTCCTTCCTAATCTTCAGCTGATGATACCCCGATCGAAGATCAATCTTAGAAAATACCTTTGCTCCATTGAGCTGATCGAATAGATCATCGATCCTTGGTAATGGGTATCTGTTCTTTAAAGCCAACGTATTCAGCTCCCTGTAATCAATGCACATATGCATCGACCCATCCTTCTTCTTCACAAATAGAACCGGTGCACCCCATGGTGATACGCTTGGCCTAATATATCCCATATCCAACAGTTCGTGTAGCTGGACTTTCAATTCTTGCAACTCCTTCGGGGCCATGCGGTACGGCGCTTTAGAAATTAGTGCCTCACCCGGTTCCAAATCAATTGTGAATTCCACCTGTCTGTCTGGTGGTAACCCTAGTAGTTCCTTCGGAAACATGTCCTTGAACTCTCTTACTATGGGCACATCTTGTACTGTCAACTCTGGTTTCTGCTCTCCCTCCAGGTACACTAAGAAAGCTTGGTTTCCTGCCTTATGCAACAACTTCGTTGCTTGAATCGCAGAGATTACAGGTACTCTCTGCCTCTTCCTGAAACCATGCACATACGCCTCTTCATTCCCTTGTTGTGGAATGATGACTCTCCTTTCGCAACATAAAATCGTCGCCTTATTCTCTGCCAGCCAATCCATCCCTAAGATTATATCCACGTCATGAATATCCAATACATTCAATTCTGTCACTCGGATCTCCTTCTCATCAAGCTTGATTCTCAAGTCTCGACATACTAAGGTAGAAATAATGGTTTCTCCAGAAGGTATCGCTACGTTCAAGTCTTGACTATTCTTCTCTACCTTAAATTCTAGTGCCTCAACACATGCAGATGAAATAAAAGTATGCGATGCTCCAGTATCAAACAATACCATAACGGGTATATCATTAATGCATCCCATACCTGCCAAATTGCCATCATCCTGGTTACCGTCCAAGGCATAGGCTCGGCCTCTTCTCTGATGTCTATCACCACCCTGCTGGTTGCCCTCTTGGTTCCTGGGTGGGGCCTGATTGCCTTGCCGACCTCCTCCTCTATTCCCGGCATTGCCTCTCCATGGCTGGCGGTGCCCTCTGATAGCTCTCAGCTGCTGATTCGCCGGCCTTTGGAAATTTTGACGATTTCCACCCTAAGCTTGCGGCGTTGGGCAAAGGTTGGCATAGTGACCCTGGCCTCCGCAGCTATAACATCTAACTACATTTCCTTGGCATCCTCCGGTATGCCTTCTGCCACACCTCTGGCAGTTCTGCAGCGCTGCCTGGTCACATCTCTGAGCCTGCTGGGGATAGTGCCTCTGGAAGTTCTGCTGATCATGCCTCCCCTGAAAATTCTGTTGCCAGCCCTGGTCATGGCGCTTCTGGCTGCCCTGACCCTGCACAAACTGTCTAGGCGGCTCCTCCCACTTTCTTTTCTGAATTGGAGCTGGGGCCTGTACCTCCTGTGCTCCCCACTCCGGCATTTTCTTCATATTCTTGGACGCCTAAATGTCCAAAGCATGGCTCAGTAATTCCTGGTAGCTCAGCCCCTTCATGGTCGCCAACTGCGTGCGGATTTCTTCGCATAGACCATCTCTGAACTTTTCCGCCATCTTCTGTGGCGTGTCCGCCAGATGCGGCGCCATCTGGAGTAGCTCACTGAACTTGGTGTCGTACTCCTCCACTGTCAGCTTTCCTTGCTCGAACAGGAAAAATTCCACTACCTTCTCTTTCCGATATTGCTTCGGAACATACTTCTCAAATAATGCCTCCTTGAATCTTTCCCAGCTCAGATGGTCCCTCTCTGCCGGTGCGACTGACTTTACATAAGTCTCCCACCATCTATCTGCCTTCCCCTTCAGCTGGTAAGACATGCAGTTAATCTTTTCCTCCTCTGAACACCTCATGTGCTTGAAAATATTTTCTAGCTCTCTTACCCAATCTTCTGCAGCTGTTGGGCCTCCTGTCCCATCAAATGTTGGAGGCTGCTGCTTCCTGAAAGTTTCTACCCATTTGACGGATGAAACCTCAGGTACTCCTCCGTGCGGTGGTGGAAATTGCCCACCTTGCGCTGCAGCGTCCTCATCATCGGACAGAATTTTGTACTCCTCGTACCCCTGATTAATAGGGACCTCCTCCCAGTGTTGGTTTTCGTACTCCGGCTGCGGGTTAGCTCTCCCACGGCCTCTGCCCCTCTGGCCTCTACCTCGGCCTCGTCCACGACCTCTGCCTCTGCTACAGCCTCTTCCCCTTCCTTGATCTATGAATTCCATTACTTTTCATTGCAAAACAACACCCATTTAGCAATTCCATAATATCCTCAAACAATAGCATTCATTTAAACCTTGATCATATCACCCATTTAATACTCACTCAAAGCTTTTAACAATCAACCACTATCATTTAAAATCCCAAGAATTCCAAATAACGTAACCGTTAAATATCCGAACAAGTCCCACATGCCACAAATCCGATGCAACAAAGGAATACAAATACAAGGGAATAGTAAAGTTCAACAACAACGAAATCTCCGTCTCTCCTTGAACATAAATGTAAACAGAGTACAATAAAAGCATCAATAAGATGTCCACATCCAAGTACCAAGCAACCACTATCGAATCCGTAACAGCTCTCACTCGGATCCCTCAGATGGATTCTCCTCCTCCTCCTCATCGTCCTCCATCTTCATCGGCCTCTTACCCCTGTCCTGAGCTGCCATCCTCCTGCCTCGGCTACTCTCGGTGTCACTAGATAAGCAGATCGGCACCTGTCTCATCCCGTAGCCATGAATAGTCCCATGGCCTCCAAACATGTCCTCATACCCGCTCGCTGTGGGCCTCGGCCACATCTCGGCACTGTCCTAATCGTAGTCATATGTCGGCTTGGCCCCACTGGGCCCTCCCAAATCCTGCTACGGCTGCTGAACCGATGGTGCTGGCGGATCCTGACATCCAAAAGGCAAAGTCGGATCCTGATGCGGCGGTGGATACTGGACTGAAGCTGTAGAAAAATCACACCATGCGTACGGATCATAAGCTCCTCCCTGCTGTAACCCAGGCTGGGGTGACGCATAAGCTGTTGCGGGTGTACTCGGTGTAGGTCGAACTCTCGGATGCAACGTGGGTATAGGCACAGGTGCAACCGGTGCAATAGATGGTGCAGGTGGTGAAGCTGGAGTCCACTGCGGCGATGACTGATGCAATGCTGCCTGGTAATTAACATACCCTGAGGATCCCACTGGGTCGAAGAAAGGGTCAACAGATCCTCCGGACCGGTGCTCAGATTGCACTACCATCTGTGCCATAGAAGATGAGGCGGGTCTAGGCCTCAACTGCGGCGCCTCACCTATCGCCGATGCCTGGGTGCTCCTCGAAGATGCCGGTGAAATACCCTCAGCCAAAACAGCCTCCTAAATGAGTGCAGCCATGAATGTCTGGTAACTCCCTCGAGTACCCGTCCGCTGATTACGATGAACTCTGGCTAGCTCCAGGGTCCAACTGGTCCACCTCGATGGCATCAGCTCCGTAGTCCTCTCCATAGCCTCGGCGTCTGAGATGCCCTGTCCTCTCGCCTGCGTCCAGAAATTCCATTACTCCATCAACGTGTTGGCTAAATTGTCTACCTCAAAAGGTGGGTGGCTCCTGAAACAAAATGCCGCACTCCTAGGGTCCATCTGCCACAACAACAACATCAAACGATCAGTCCAAGGTCAAAATAACGTCACCATATACAACTCTGTGTCTCGGGACAACTACTGGCCTCCGATACACAATGCCGAGGGTCTAACTGATCCTCGCGCTAAAACACACTCACTCGAGTCTCGACTAAACTTGTCAGGCTCCTTGTGCATTCTGCACACTCAACCAATTACTGGATTTTCCAGTTCACAAGAAATTTTCAATTTCACAACATAGTCAAGATTCTAAGTTCAAATAATCATGGATATCGTTTTACTCCACCCTTACAACATCAACTCACATCAATCACCCAAACTAAGTCAATGCCTTTTCAAGGCTCACAGTTAGTTAATTAGTCCTAGTTCAACCGGATTATCCCTTAGTTCAACATCAACATATACCATACAACAGCTCGTCTAGCGCATCTATAGCCATAACACCAAGTTCAACTGCTTGCAAAAATTTCAAATTCTCAATCAATTTAAATTCAGCTCACACTTTCTAGAAATGGTCACCTCATCGGTGCCGAATAGAAATCACTTTCCACTTTTGAAATAACAAAACTTTCTCAACTCATAGAAGTTCACAACTTTCATAATCAAAAGCTTTCTCCCATTTCAACACTTTCAGTCCACTTCTATTAATAATCAGTGTTAGCAATCTTGCTTAACACAGAATCAATTCCATTCAAATCAACCCAACTTCCTTATTCTACAAAACGCTAGTTTCTTTCAATTTCTCAAATCATTTTCAAAAGATTCACAATGTTTTCAAAACATTCAAATCGTACTTAAATTGCAAGCAGGAAAACTTTTAAATCTTAAACTTCAAAACTTTAAAACGTACCTCAAGTGGCGCATGATGGAGTAGAGTGTAAACACGAGCAAAAACTTCACACGACTTTTAATTTTAAATACTTCTAAGACTCGAAGTTTTCAAGACACTTTGAAAATTGTTTGAAACTTAAAAACTCAGCTCTGATACCACCTTTGTAACGCCCCCAACTGACCTTCCCAATTTGGGGTCGCGTTACATTGATGTTTCAGGTTTTGTCAAACATTTCCTCATTTAAATAAGCAGAAGACTTTAACTAAAATTAGAAGATAGTAAAAGAAATCGGAATTTCATACTTCGAGTCGAGTTTAGAAGAACAATATTCAAAACATTTTAACAATTCAAGATGGGAAGGAAATATCAGAGAGTGTAGTAGTGTGTGTGTAGCGTGGCGGAGATATGCATATGAAGATGCATATCTTAGGATCTAGGGTTTTAAAACTCTTCACTTCGCCGGTTTACACCCCTGCTCGCCCATCCCTGCCGCTCAACCTGCCTATTTTAGAAACAATACGAGGGGCTGAGTACTAATGTACCCAATAAGAAACATGCCCGAAAACATACATTATATAGGAGATATGCTATGCAACTCACACAGATAGACACGGGGTTTTGTTGAATGGAATCGTGCTTTCTAAAACATTTTATTTTGCACGGGTGCTATTTACATGTTATCATATCTCTATCGGTGTTGTAACTGGAAGTTGGCCGGCTTTCAAGATACGATCATCAGTTAGGAATGCAAACACACTCAACCTACTGCCTTCAAAGTGCACTAGTCTCAGTAATCCATTTTGAGACCCGATCGTTTAAATATTATTTCCCTGGATCCAAAACACAAGAGGATTCTCCACCTCATTCCAGCAACACATGGGGATAGTTCACCCAATACCATAACAAAGGGGGCTTCTACCCCTGTTCACTATATGAGTTCTAGCGCAGTTATGAAAACCTGGTTCTAAACTCATTAGTTATACTCTCTGCCGATGGGAATCGACAGAGGACATATACAATAGCACAAAACATTCATAGCAATCTCAATTTAAAACCAAAACAGGTTAACACATTTTAAAAAGGAAAACACACATTTGAATTTTTATACTGAAATAGTTTCCCACCTGGTATTGGGCTTTGAGTATAGATGCTTCTCTGCTAGCTCGAGCTAATCCTCCAACTTTCAGTCTCCTACAATCATAAGGTCATAAGTTAAGTTGGACGGTCTAAGACAAGAACTATCTTAAACATAATACGATTCATGCTTCTAATCATATATTAACCATAACCAATTGAGATTCAAAAAGGAATAAGATTGGATAAAAGGATTAAATCTTTCCATGTATGAGCTCTGTGTCGACCGACAGAGCTCTGTGTCGGTCGACACAGCCCTGGGTCGACACAGCTTCTTGGTCGACACACCTTTATCGACCAGCACTTTGTCGATCGACACAAGTGTGTCGATACATCCCCCTGGCTGGCGCCCCTGTCGGTCGACACACACCCTGTCGACCGACATAAGTGCTCGACAGTTCGCCCTCGACAACAGTCTCTGTGTCGACCGACACAACTCTGTGTCGATCGACACAGATCGTCTTCTCCGATGGTTCGCACGACGAATCTGCAATTCCCAATTTTGGCCACTCCGGCCGTCCGATCACACATGCAATAACATATTTTGACTCCCCAAACCAGAAGGAACATGATTCTAGCCCATAAAACTTGATTTAAACACGAAAATGGAGGTTAACAGAGCTCACCGAAATATTTCTCTCTCTCCGGTGGTGGTTGCAATTCCGGCAAGAAAACTCGAGTTTCTGACCGTCCGAGAGCTCTACACACTGTGGAGAACATGTTTCTATCGTCAAAACACGGATTCATAGCTATACCAACGAGATTCAATATCAAAATCCAAAACCTCAACACAAATAAACACTTCACCTTCTCTCTTCGATAACTCGACCATTTCTCCATTTCACGGCGCTCACCTTATATCAATTTGAATCTGGGAACGAGAGCTTCACGTTGGTGGTGTTGGCTTGGTCAGCGGTTGCCGGTGTTGGCCGGAAATATGCCGGAAAGAAGGGCTGTCGAGTTTGGGGGTGGGGTTTTGAAGAAACTCTCAACTCTCTCTCGCTCTCTCTAGCTTTTAATATATGGTAAGAATATAATACATAGTTTCCACCATATTTACAATTCCCTCTCCAAACTCCTATAATTAATTACTCAATATACATCTATGCATAATTTCATCTTATATTATAATATCACTTCATTCTCATAATATGAATCCCAACATTGAAGTATGACCAAAATCCAATATTAATTTCTATCATTTTATAATCCACCTTATTACTACCAAGTAATTCTTGGTGATTTCTTTAAGATTAATAATATATCCAAGCTCAATATCAAAATCAAATTCTCCAATCATAAACAAATAATTTCCAATGCTTCCCAATTGTGTATTTCTTTCTTTATTAAATCCGAAAAATTGTTACAAGATCGAATAATACACGGGGTATTACATCCCCAGATCAACTCATGGGCATCAACAACCTTCCAGGCTTGGTAGATGCCAGCTGGAGATGTGGTTGGGGTGTATCGGACTACAGACCCTGACATCGCCGGACCCGAGGGGTGGGATGTTACAATTAACTGAACAGCTAAAGAATACTAAAAACAAAATTTTTATATACATTTTTATTGCTCAACCTTTATTAGCCTCCATTACAATAATTACCCCTTTATTTATAGGGGACTTGTTCTATATTTATAAGGAATATAGCTCTAGTTGTGGTATGAATAAGTTTTTTCTTTTGAATGATTTGCCTCATTATCCTCATCCTCTACATTTCTCATTGGATGCTTTAAATGCCAACTGGATCGATTCGAGTGCTTTGTCTGAGAAGCATCTCGAATGGTAATTCCAGTAGTTCGATCGCTAGATCGAGCCAAGCGTCCCGCATCGGGTTATTTGATCAGTTCCAATAGTGGGTTGATTGTATATCCGGGTTGACGGTGATCATGCTACTGGACCTTGACTCTACTGGTCAAGCATCATTTAATTATTAATGAGCTCTAAAATGTCTAAAACGAGTGGAATCATTTTAGAGCTCAATAGAAAGTATAATATAAAATCTAGATCAATGTAAGTGTTACCATTCAATCTACTGTTTTTAATAGTGGTTTAAATTAATTATAATATCCATCTATAACTATAACTAGAAGTATAATCAAATTAAATTGAACTAAGCAATAACATACTTAATTTTGATTCATTTATGAGTTAAACTTCATCAGCTAGTCCTTCGAGTCTCACGAGTGCACTTGAATGGGAATGAGTATTCTAATTTAAAATTTCAAGATTCATTAATTGTATTTGAAAATAAATAGTTTTATTTACAAAAATATCATTTGTACTTGAACTCATTATTTTTATTTACTGAAAAAGTAGATTAAATAATTATATATATTACTCCCTCCGTCCCATTATATTAGGCACGCTTTCCTTTTCGGTCCGTCCCGTTTATTAGGCACATTTCCCTTTTTGGCGAAAAATTAACAAAATCTAATTATAGTTACTTAAACCAAAAATGATAATACTACCCTTTATTTTTCTCCTATTTACTATCCTACCCCTACCCATTTCAACCCTAATATCTACCCATTTTCTCGATCATTCTCTCATTTTCCCTTTTGCGCCGCAATTCATCTCCCTCTCTCAAACCCTAAATCATCCGCCGACCTCCTCTCTCAAATCCTAATTCCTGAAACTCTCTCGATTATTCTCACATTTTTTGCCAGCGCCGCACTGTAACTCCGCCGCCCTCCTCTCTGAAACCCTAACTCCTCCGCCGCCCTCTTCTCTCAAACCCAAATTCATCCGCCGCCCTCCTATCTCCCGTCCGTCGATCTCACAACCGCGATGATGACAACCCTCTCCCCTCTCCCTAAATCATCCGCCGCGATGATGACACCTCTCTCCCCTCTCCCTTGCCCTTCTGTTCAGCGTGCAGGCGGCAATCCCAATGGTGGGGTTGTTGCCGCCGCTGCCGTGATGGTTTAGCGTGCAGGCGACGACTCCGATTGCGGCTCCGAACACAACTGTGGCACGCGGCCAGGCGAGGGCTCCAAAATTGTAAAACAGCCCCTAATGTAGATTATGTAGGTCTGATTTGACTACATTTACCTTTTTTTAATTATTGTCATTAGCATTTGATTAGCATTATTTTATTGACTAATTATGTATTAAAATGCCTTTTAAAAGGCCTCCTTGGTTATAGTGCCATCTCCCTCCGTGCCTAATATAATGGGACGGAGGGAGTACTAATTAGAGTATGCAAGTATACCGGTTATAACTTCAATTATTTTATATTTTAAGCCCATAATAAGTAAGTGAACTTGTTCACCAACACACAAATTAAATTATATACCCATGTATAATAAACTGGAATTAAATAACAATCCTGGACTACCTATATAATTATATGGAGTACATGATTAAAAGTAAATTTGGGGTGCTCATGAGCCACCGAGCCGAGCTTGGCCAAGCTTGAGCTCAACTCAAAATATTAAAGCTCGAGCTTGACTCGAGCGAGCTTGGGTTTTTTGAGCTCGAGCTCGACTCGATGACAAGCTCGTGAAGCTCGAGCTCGACACGTATATGAATATATTTTTTTAGAAATTTTAAGCTCTATTGCTGCCAAGAGTGAGGTTTTGTGCCTTTTCTGATGATGATGGCTTTTATTGTGCGGAGCGAAGGTTGAGGGACAAGCGGAGGTGCTACTGTTTTTCGTGATCAAATAAATTGAATGGAATAGATGTTTGGTGGTAGATATTATTTCACAGCGACTCCAAATAAATTGAGATATAAAAGATGAGAGATATAGCAGAGGAATTAAGACATGAGAGAAGAGAGGTGCAGCGAACAATTGTGAGAAATATAAGAAAAAGAGATGCAGAGAACAGTGAGAGAAGAGAGAGGCGACCCTCAAAGGAAATGAATGAGAATTAGGATTTTATTTTATAATTTTATTGTAAAGGTTAAAATATAATTATAAGAAATTGAGAGGTAAAAATATAAATATGAAAATTAGTTAAGCTCGTATAGACTCGTGAGCTGATCGAGCTGGGTATAACTAAGCTCGAGCTCGACTCCTACTCGAGCGGCTCGAGCTCGAGCTCGGCTCAATCAATTACGAGTCAAATTCAAATTTTTTACAAGTTAATCTCGAGTAACTTGCAAGCTAGCTCGACTCATGATCACCCCTAAAAGTAGTCATGGTTTGAATACTAAGAAAATATTTTAGAGAGAAAGATTGGGAGTGGGGGACCAATTGAATAAGCAAGTATCGTGGAGGATAGGATATTTAGGAAATTAAGGGTGCCACTTGATAGAATTTATCATGATATAGTATAGCTTAAATATTTAATTTTAATTTTTTTATTCGCCATTTTAAATAATATAGTAGTGTATGATTTAAAGAAATAATAAGATATGAAATTTTATGGCATGAACGTCTTTGCTGTGTAAAGGAATTTTGTAAAAATAGTTCCCAAGTAATTCAGCAAGAATTTGGATATAATGAGCTTTTTTTTTCACTCTTTTAAACTTTTATGTGATAATTTTATCATGGTAGAGAGAATAAAAAGTATAAAAGAATAATAAAATATATATCGATATGGTAAACATATCTCATATCCTAATCTATATGTCCTCTTAATACCAATCTAAATCCTATTTTGATATGCATAATACATCAATTTTTTTTTCATATACATCATCACTCGCAATCCTTAAATTTATAAATTTATAGACTCACTCCGGTTCGACTTACTTTTATTGACTCATAGTTTTGATGACCGACTTTGATACACCCACAATTTTGTCGATCCACTTTCTTCGACTCACTACTCATATTGACCCTAGTCTTATCGATTCAATATTTCAAACTACTTCTTTGAATTTGATATTGAGACTACACTTTAACATAAAAATATTATTAGGACCTAGTCAAATACTTCTTTTTAC
>JAPKLW010001049.1:57474-86873 GCA_026898455.1 Plectranthus barbatus | reverse complement strand
AATTTTTTATATTAATTTAAGTGGAGGATCAAAGCATCGAGCTCAAACCAGCTACTCTCTTTCCTTCTATGTTTTAAAGGCGGTTGCCGAAGGGCGAGAGCAGGGGCGAATGCATATAGAGGCCTCCAACCCCGAAGCCGGAACTTTTTTCGTTTTTATAGTATTGTGATTTAATAAAATAATATGATATGAAATTTTATGGCATGAACGTCTTTGCTGTGTAATGGAATTTTATAAAAATAGTTCCCATGTAATTCAACAAGAATTTGGATATAATGAGCTTTTTTTCACTCTTCAAACTTTTATGTGATAATTTTATTATGGTAGGGAGAATATAAAGTATAAAAGAATAATAAAATATATATTGATATGGTAAACATATCTCATATCCAAATCTATCCTCTTAATACCAATCTAAATCATATTTTGATATGCATAATACATCAATTTTTTTCATATACACCATCACTCGCAATCCTCTAATTTATAAATTTATAGACTCACTCCGATTCGACTTACTCTTATCGACTCATAGTTTTGATGACCCACTTTGATACACCCACAGTTCTGTCGATCCAGTTTCTTTGACTCACTAGTCATATTGACCCTAGTCTCATCGATTCAAAATTTCAAGGTATTTCTTTGAATTTGATATTAAGACTAGACTTTAACATAAAAATATTAATAGGACCTAGTCAAATACTTTCTTTTACAATTTTATTTATTAATTTAAGTAGAGGATTAAAACATCTAGCTCAAACTAGCTACTCTCTTTTCTTCTATGTTTTAAAGGCGGTTACCCAGGGGCGAGAGCGGATGGTCGGCGATGGCCTATTTTGACTCCTCTCAGACCACATAGAGGTTAGGGGCTCCAACCCTCAAGTGAGATTTTTTTTTGTTTTTAAATTATTGTGATCCAATATTTTCTGGAATAGCCCCCTCGTAAAGAAAAAAAATTGATAAAAATAAAAAAATATATTATACGAAGTAGTTGAATTTAAGTAGAGGCAAAAAAAATATTTCTGCCTCACTCACATAGATTTTCTGGATCTGTCACTAGGCGAAGGTGGATGGCCAAGAAGAGTTGGTTGGACTCAGTTGGAAGGGGGTGGAAAAAGAGAATTGTACTTTGGAAGTATTTTCTTTTAGATAAATTTAGGGAACTTAAAAAATTAATTTATATTTTCTTTTATGAATATACATGTACTGTTAACAACAGTTTCTTTGGTGCATATATATGTATCCATTTTAATTTTAGTACAAATCTATTTGCATTAACTATCAATAATAATAAACAAGTCTTTGCGGAGTTTTTCTTTTCACCTCTTTAATTGTGCTATTAGGCCATCTACGACCAAAAACATCAAACTCAAACTCAAAAGGGAAAAGTATCAATTATATTACAAACTATTCAAGTTTTCTCAAATATATTACAAACTATGCATATTATCAAAATATATTACAAACTATCAATTTTGTTCCAAATTTATGACGGGATCAAATTTCCGGCGACGGAATGTTGATGTGTCTTGCCGGATGACACGCCAACGTTTGAAAAATTACACGTCATCAACCAAATATATTATAAACTATTCAAGTTTTCTCAAATATATTACAAACTATTCAGGTTTTCTCAAATATATTACTCACAAACTATTGAATTTTCTCAATTATATTACAAATTATATATATTTCCTATATAAATATTCAAACTATCAAATTTGTCCTAAATTTATGATGAAATAATATTTATTTATGTTTTAAAATTTTAAATAAACATATCATTATATTTAAGAATATTTAAATAAAAATTCTTGACATATTAAAAATAAGTAAATAAACACTTATTTTAATTTTTCTATTTCTTTAGCAATCATTTCTCACTTCAACGAAAAAAAATTATTATAATAAGAATATTATAATATTTATTAATTATTATTGATGTTTTGACCCTCAATAATTATTAATTATAAAATATTTAATTTTTTGTTCGACGAAGTGAGAATCTATAGCTAAAGAAATATAAAAATTAAAATTAGTGTTTATTTATTTATTTTTTTAATATGCTAAGAGTTTTTACTTACATAATTTTTAAGCATTATTATATTTTTATATACAATTTTAAAATATAAATATATATGATTTCATCATAAATTTAAGACAATTTTGATACTTTGAATATTTATATAGGAAACATATATAGTTTGTAATATAATTGAGAAAATTCAATAATTTGTCATATATTTGAGAAAATCTGAATATTTTGTAATATATTTGGTTGATGACGTGGAATTTTACAAACGCTGATGTGTCATCCGGCATGCCACGTATACATTCCGTCGCCGAAAATTTGATCCCGTCATAAATTTGGAACAAACTTGATAGTTTGTAATATATTTTGATAATATGCATAGTTTGTAATATATTTGAGAAAACTCAAATAATTTGTAATATAATTGATACTTTTCCCAACTCAAAATGTAGTAAATGTCATACCAAATAGTAATTATCTCCAGCCTAAAACACTCTCAAACTCAAAAGAATATTCTGGCATATTCTTTTTCCACAATTTTTTATACTTTTCAAATACTATCAATAATTTTTCAAATTTAAAATTTGAACCATTTATTAATTTTTAAATAATCAATTATTATGCATTTATTATTATAACTAAAATTTAAAAAGTAGAATACATAATAAATAAAATAAAATCCAAATCCAAATAAAAAAAAAAACTAAAAGTAAATATAATAAAAAAAGGACATACAATAAAAATAATTCATACAAATAAGTATTCATAAAAACAAATGTTGAAACTAATAAAGAGAAAAAAAAATTAAAACACGTAAATCTTTAAAGCATATAATGGAGCTATTTTAAATATTAAAAAAATATTATAGAAAAATAAAATTAAATGAAAAGGTCATAATATATAATTTATAAACGTGAGGGTGACATTTAATAAATATGGAAACTATTGAGGATAGGCCCAATCCGCCCAAATCGTACAGAATCGACCCTTTACCTGAAAGGCTGAGCTTAAGAATCGAGGCAAGATCATCAACAGGAGATTGCGACGCTAGGTGGGGTCCAATATCGATCCCGCAGTCGAGCTCTGCATGACCCGGGCTAGGAGTCGATTCAATAGCGACCTCCAAGATCAAAGCAAACGACCTTGACACCGAACACGTCACCGACCCCAGGCCGCCAGATAAGAACAATTGGCAAAGATGTAACAGTAGTTGCAACCAATCCAGAGATTTTTGGAATTAGCTCCGATAAATCCAGGGTCGTAGTGATCTTATATGGGGTTTATAAAAGGGAACCCCGATTAGATTTAGGGTAGGTTTTCTAGACACGTTTTGGCTAGTCGAATTGTTGTCACTTCATATTCTTATTCTCTTTTGTTTAATCTCGAACCCAGGGTTGGAAATATTCAATATCGGTTTGCATGTTCTTACCATTCAAATTGCACATTTATTTTTGATTTATTACGATATTGTTATTTTTCTAAGTCGATTCTAAGGGCCTCAATCAATCGAATTTCAAACCTCTACATTTTGGTGCCCACCGTGGAGCCCTTAGAATCACTTTTACAGGAAAATGGCAGTTATTCCTCCTGGAGATGACGGTGCAGGGAGAACACATGCCGGTGAACCAACCGATCTGCCGCCAAAAAGACCCCAATAACTTAATCAACCAATTCCACCACTTAGTGGTATCGACATGAACATGATTCCGATGGCTGAACTGGAGAGAATGGTGAATGAACAACTCAGGCGTCAACCACAGTTTACTACATCAACGAGCCAGACAACGATATCCACATCCAATCCTGGAACAACGGTCGACCCTGCAATTACTATTATCTTTGAATGCAAGCCAACTAGAGGGCCATTAATACAAGGATTGAGACTCTGCATGCAACTAATCAAACCCTGAGAAGAGAAAACCAGCTTTTGCAGTATCAAACGCCTAACCGCAATGATTAGTGCCACACCAACGGTCCCGAATCTTTTGTGGCTAGAGAGAAAACCCCGCCGCATGACCAAAAAAATGAAAGTGAGGGCAACCACGATGATCATAATTCAAGAACCGACAACCACGGGAGGAACTTTTGGATGAACGACCCTGAAAATGAGTACGTATGATGGTTGGAGGCCCGACTGACACTCTTCGAGTCAATGTTGACCCGAATCCTGAGAGTACTACTGCCAGAGACCGCCATCACATGAGATAGCTATGCTGACTCACCTTTCAGCCCGGCTATTACGAACACCGATATCCCGGAATGCTTCTTATCTCCGACCTTCAACCTTTATGACGGGACGACCGACCCTGAGTACTGATCACTGTAAAATTTACAGATTAATTATAGCAACAGTGGCAAATAAATTTATAAGAACCCTAAGGTTATCGAATCCAGGGGAATTGTATAACGAAACTATCCTATGTACTAATTATGATCCTAAAATTCATTGTTTGAGTGAACAGAAAATCAGGGTTTTGATTTGGAAAATAAAGATGACAATACTTGAAAATTAAAGAGGTTTTAAAATCAAATTAAAGGAACACAGATTCTAGGAAAGAATTCTTATTATGGATAACACGTAGAACCAATTAAATTAACAGGTGGAATACTGCAATAATGCTATATTTCCTTGGTTGGGCAAATATAACCTAGATTACTAATTAGTGACTATCTCCGTTCGGTCTCAAGAACACCAAATTAGTCAATCTGATAAGAAAATCAGTTCAATCCCTATAGTCTAATACATCTCATTGGACAGTATAGAGTATATCATGCATTCCCTAACTCACTATCAATATTCACCTTTCGGTCCTTCTATCAATAGCTAGACATCTAAATTAATCGTCACCTCTCGGTCCTTGAATTAATTTAGAATTAGAAAATAATCACAGGAATCATGAACCAAATTAATTAATCCTAACATGCATCCATAATAATATCAAACCCTAGAACCCGCTAGGGTTTCTAGCCACTCATCGCAGATAGAAATCCAAAAGAAAACATATTAAATTGCATAAAAGTAAATAACTTACAAGAAAATAAAAGGGTTTCGTGTTTGCCAACTCTCAAAACTCTAAAAACTGAAAAATATGATGATGCCTACTGAAAAAGTCGAATTTACTAGGTATTTATAGGGTTGGATGTGTATCCTATCAAATCTAGGGCTAAAGATATGAATAAATCTGATTTTCACCAATTTCCCGCGCCAGCAGACTCGCGTCGATTGATGTGGCTCTCCCTTCGGCATCGATCTATGTGGATTGGCTTCGATCAATGTGGCTCTCCCTTCGGCGTCGATCGATGTGGGTTCACGTCGATCGATGTGGTCCTGACTCGCCCCCCTTCTGCGCGGTCTCACGGTTTTGGCCATAACTTCCTCTCCCGAACTCCGATTGACCCGATTCCAGTTGCGTTGGAGAGATAACTCAAAGCTTCATCCATTGCCATGTGCCAATAGCCCGAATACTTTGTGTGGAAGAACTCTTCACTGCTACTCTTACACATCACTGCTTTCGGAATGGTTTTCTCGTGAACTTAGGCCTAAAATCTGCAAAAACACCAAGGCGCGCATAATACCACCTAATATAGACTCATGTTTAGAATATATATATATAAACTCAATAAAACTACATAAAATAGTAGAAAATAAAAAAAGATAAGCGAGTAAAATAATGAGTTTATCAAGGACCACATTGTGCTCTACAAGCAAAAGATGCTCATGACCTCAATTTCGAGCGCACCAACAGAGGCATACATGTGAAAAACGTTTGGCTCCAGCCTAAAGGGCCCGGCTCTGCAGTGGTTCATAAACCTTCTTAGGGGGTCGATTGCCTTATTTTCAGAGCTTCATTAAGCTGTCCGACGTCAATACTCGAACAACTAAAGGGTTGGTAAGCACCCCAATGAACTTAATAACATAAAATAAAAGAAAGACAAGTCCCTGAGATCCTATGTGGGCAGGCTCAACAAGGAGTTGGTCAAAGTCTCCCATTGCCCTTTGCAAACTGAGATATACGCTTTCAGAAACAGACTCGATGTCAATTCATACATGTATAGGGAGTTCACTACATATCCTTGAAAGGATATGGACACAATATTGAGCAATATCTGGGCTCAAATCAAGTGGGAGAAGGACGAGCCCAATCGAATAACCAGGAAAAATGAAGAGAAAATTGCGGAACTGAGAGCTTCGGGTAGGTGGAATACGACTGGGTCTCGGCCCCAAACCAATGCATACCGCGACCCCGGACGAAACAACATATACGCCAACACCCGTGATAGAAGACTGGACCACAGTCACCCATATAATGGTAGGCGTGTTGATGAAATTTGGAGGGGCCTGATCCCCTACCATCTGAACATCGACGAAACTCGCCTCATAAACACAATATTAAAATACTTGGGTGGAGCCGTAACGTGGCCTGGGAAAATGAAGTCCGACCCCCAGCCCGTGATTCCAAGAAATTATGTGAATCTAATGTGGATCATGGGAACTTAACGAGCAAATGCCAATCTCTGGCTTTGAAGTGATCAAACTCCTAAAGAGGGGATTCCTTATCGAGTTGCTAACCGGGAAGGGCAAAAAGACGTGGACGCGAGGTAAACTACGTGACAAAAAAAGAGGACATGACTAGTGATAAGCCCCCCAACCTAAAAGGACAGTACACTCGATAACTGAAGGGTCCGAAATTAGTGGAGTCTCGAGATCATCCACAAAGCAAGCTCTTCGGCACCTCAACGACTGTTTGGTCTTAACTCAACATAGGACAACCAATGAGACCATAGAATTCTCCAGCGATGACGTCCTCCAATTGGAGCGTCGTCATCATGACACCTTGGTAATCACCATATTCATTTACAACTATCAGGTCAAGATACAACGACAGTTTCGCTAACATCCTCTTCCTGAAGGCACTTTGCGAGATGCTGGTACCCATCAACAATGTCGTACTTATAACTACAACCCTATATGGGTTTAATGGAGAGGAACAACATACCTTAGGTGAGGTCGTATTACCCACCTACTGTGGAGGAATGAGCGTGGATATTAAATCCCAGGTGGTCGACGCACCCTCAACGCATAACGCCATATTAGGAAGGCTATGGATACATGAAATGAAGGCTATACCCTCAATGTATCACAACCTGCTCAAGTTCCCAATCCCCCGCGGGATCCATATGATCCGAGGTGAACAAAAGACCTCTCGTGATTGTTACTACCCAAGATTTAAATCAGTATACACCTAGGAGCATCGAGTTGAAAGTAACCCCGTGGCCAGTCAACCCGCTGTAGAATAAAAAGAAGTAGCCAAAATTGACCCCAACAATCCTACGCAAAAAACCTTTGTGGGGGCAGAACTAGAGCAGAGGCTACGACATGACCTCATCGAATTCCTGAAAAGCAAAGTACACATCTGCGCCTGGTCGCACCGAGATATGACGGGGATCGATCCTTTAGTCATGATGCATAAACTACAAGTCGACCCCAACTGCCAGCCCATACAACGGAGGAAAATGAAGTTTGTGGCTGAAAAGAATAAGACGAAAGACGAAGAGATCCTAAAGCTACTCAACATAGGGTCAATTTGGAAAGACGACTACCCTACTTGGCTCGCCTTTATTGACCTCAATAAGGTATGTCCAAAGGACCCTTATCCCCCGCCACACATTGACACATTCGTTAATACGACGACAAGCCACAAACTACTGAGCTTTATGATTGCATTCTCGGGCTACAACCAAATCCAAATGCATCCAAAAGACCAAGAAAAACCACCTTCATGACCACCAGAGGCATCCAAAAGATCAAGGTTTACCTTGATAGACCTATACAGATCTGTATATCGATTCCACTGGAGATATTCTAGCCTATGCCCGGATGAACCATGATCGGATGCCGGGTGGACAATAATCCTCCAATTCGTTAGATGCCTAGAAAAACTAGATCTACAGTGTTTGAAAGAACTAAACCCTAGCCGTCGTTCAACACATGAACTTATGGAATAATTAATTAGGTTTTTCTCTCAACCACAAGATTCTATTTTTGGCATCTTCTAGGATTTGTAATTGGGCCAGGCTAGGAATATCTGGAAGGTATAGGATTGAGCCTCCCATAAGTCCAAACACATATATTCAGCCCAAAGTATAATTTGAACTTATAACATTAATTCATTCCACTAGAGAATTAATGTTGCAACTGCCATCTTATCCCGATGTGAATCAGAGCTTCTATTTGACTTAATTAATTCCCCGTGTTTAAGATAACGCACATCCATTAATTAATTAAAAGCTCTGACAACATTAATTAATTAATATCATATTTCCTTAAGTTGTACCCGCTCCACATTATTATCGTATCGGAATAAATTCCACCTGCAGGGTTTAATACGATACAACTTATAAGCTCCTTAAGGGGATGTTATCAACCTAGATGTCCAGGACACGGTGCCCTAATGTGACTATATAAATACATACAAATAATGTCGTTGCCCAAGATACGGAGCATATTGAATCATACTTTTGATTCTCACCCATGGTAGGTCAAAGTAACAAACAATCATTTGCATATATCTAAATATCACATCTAGGGTTAAGAATTAACTAAGTCGCTGAGACCTTGGTTCTTCATAGAGTCAGAACAGAAGAACACGTCTTACCGCGATCCATTCAATGCGACACCACACACTAGTATAAACTAATAACCAAGACTAGTTATATCAAGTTTATACTACAACCTAAAATGATAGTTTATCCAGAACCATCTCAGTTGTGAATACGATTTATATCTTATAAAGAACCCAACGATGCAATCTTCAGTGGGACAACATACCCACCACATCTTCTACGATATAAGATAAGTTGATATACATGCAATCGTGAGATTTCAACAATGTGATAACATTTATTTCAATTAAACAGAGGAGATTAAGTACATAACAAAGCTCACTTAAAAGTTTGCTTTGTAGTATACTCCAACAATCTCCCACTCATAATAAAGCTAAACTTTTAGTATACACCATGTCATTACAAATCTCCCACTTAGACTTAAAGTGTAGCTGCAATATATCGTTAACCAAGACCCTCTACGTGTTTTCTGAACATCAAAGTTTCCAAAGTCTTTGTGAAAGAATCAACCAGGTTATACAACGATACAAATTTTCCACAGCCACGTCACCTCACTTTACAATCTCTCGTAAAAGGTGGTACTATCTATCTATGTTTGTACTTGCCACATGGGCTCTAGGTTCTTTCAAGTTTACTACCGCACAAGTGTTGTCACAACAAATCTTGATACACTTAGGTATACTCGTAATCAACCCCAAGTCCAACAAGAAGCTTCTAAGCCAGACAGCTTTTTCGACAACATCTGAGGCAACCACGTAATATGGCTCCGCCTCCCAAGGTTAACTTTCTCATATCTTGATAAGCTTAAAATCTAAATCTGAATAACCTAAAGGGGTCAGACTTTTTGATTGGTAAACCAGCATATAATCTCGAGTTCTTTTCAGAAACTTGATGACATATTTTACCACTGTCCAGTGCCCCAGACCCAGGTAAGATTGATATCTTGCCACCATGCCAACTAAATAATAGATATCATGTATAGTACAATACATAGCATACATAAGGCTTCCTACTGCCGAAGCATAAGGAACCTTAACTATCTCCTCTATCTTGTTTGGCGTTTTAGGACATATGTCCTTAGACAGAGGAACTCCATGTCACAAAAGTAGAAATCCTTTCTTGGAGTTTTGTATGCTAAACCGGGCAATAACGGTGTTGATGTAGGAAGCTTGGTACAAATGCAACATTCTCTTATTTTGATCATGAATGATCTTAATACTAAGAATGTACATAGCATTTCGCAAATCCTTCATCTATAACTGTTCGGACAGCCACACCTATACATCCGACAATACCCTCTAGTTGTTGCCAATAAGAAGATATCGTCAACGTATAGTACTAAGAATACCACCACGTTTCCATTGCTCATTTTGTACACACAACTTTCATCTTGACATTTTTCAAATATAAGGATTTGATAAGCTTGTCAAAATGAATATTCCAAGATCTAGAAGTTTGTATAAGTCCATAAAAGGGCTTCTTTATCTTCCAAACGAGATGCTCTTAGCATTTCCATACATAACCTTCAGGTTACCGCATATCGATATATCTTCATCCAGATTCCTATTAATGAAAAACTTTCCTGACACCCATTTGCCAAACCACATAGTCCATGTAATTTTCTATGGATAAGAGAATACGGATCAACTTTAGCATGGCTACAGGTGTGAAATTATAATCATAACCGATTCACCCTATTTGAGTGAATCCTGTGAATCCGTTCGCCACCAACCATGCTTTAAAGGCAATGACCTTTCCGTCAGATCCACTCTTACACCTATAGACCCACTAACACGCAATGGCTATATTGCCTTTAAGAAGGTATGAAGGTCGTACCCATCAATAGGATCTATAGACTCAATCTCAGAATCCATAGACTTATGTGAAGATATTGCATCAACAACTTGAACTTCCTCTTTGTAAGTTCAGGGATCGTTCGCTTTATGTACTACACAGTGGACCAAGTACGAAGACTCTCCCACATCCATGAAACGATTAGGTTGAACAACTCTCCCTCTACAACAAGGCAGTACCTGTGTAGATACATCAGAGTCAACACATTGTGCAGTCTCTTGTGGTATAACACTTAGTACACTCGGTGTACCATTATCTCCTTTCAACTAATTGAGAATGATCTCACTCTTGGATGTATGCTCACTTATATAGTCTTCCTCCAAGCACCGGGAATTAGTATTAGCCACCACCCTTTGATTCTTTAGGACTATAAAAGTAGCTGCCTGTCATACCCTTAGGATATCCTATAAATGGTCGTACTTCCGTTCTAGGTGACAACTAATCGACTTCCTTATCCAACACATATGTTGGGCAAACCCAAACCAGAATATGGTTTTAAACTAGGCTTTCACCCAGTCCACAATTCTGTTGGAGTCTTTATAATTGATTTAGAAGGTACTAAATTCAGAAGGTACGTCATTGTTTCAAAGGAATAACCCTAAAACAAAGTAGGCAAAGTGGCATAACTCATCATCAACCTCACCATCTCCAAAAGAATTATGTTTCTTCTCTCTTCTACGCTGAATTGTAACGGAATATCAGACGTAGACGGTTGAGATGTAATCTCATTATCCAATAAGTTTTGCCTAAATTCATCACTGAGGTATTCGAAATTACAATCAAATCGTAGTGACTTGATACTTTTACCTTTTCGACTTACCATTCCAGTCTTAAATTCTTTGAACTCGTCAAGTCATTCAGACATGTGGCGTATCAAGTAAATGTATCCAAACCTTGGGTAATCATCCGTGACAGTCACGAAATACTCAAGGCCACCTCTTGCTTGAATAGACATAGGCCCACACAAATCAGATTGATTCATTTTCAACATATCATTGGCTTCAAACCCTTAGCCTTAAAAAGTCCTCAATATCATGTTACCCTCCAATCAGGGTTCGCGGACTGAGGATGGTTCAACTTGGAGAGACTCCAATGATTGATTATTTATCAGTCTTTGGATCCTAGTCATATTAACATGGCCCGGTCTTAGATGCCAAAAATATGTTTGATTCAACATAGAAGAAACTATTCTTTTAAACGATGAATATGCTTGAGTTTTAGTTGCAGAACGATATACACAAGTAATAGTATATAAAGAGTTTTCCAACATGCTGGAACAGATAAAATTGTTATTAATCATAATAACATCATTTTTATTAAAAATAATTGAATATCCATCCAGAAACAGTTTCGAAACTGAAATTTAATTCTTTCAAAAACTAGGCACGTTTAAAACATCCTTTAATGCTACAACACAATCCAAAAAAGATTAACTGCATATCTCCCACCACAACAACCACAGATCTTACATCATTTACCAAGCTTACGGTAATCTCACCTTCATTAGTTGTCTTGTCTGCATAAAATAATGTAGAGAAAAAGAAACATGATCAGGGGCACCAGTATCTACCATCCAAGAGATAGTAGAACAAGCCGCAAGACATGTTTCCACAACTAAAGTAGAAGACATACCCGAGTTACACTTTTTTAAGACGGGATAATTATATCTTGTGATGCGCAGACCGGTTGCGTTTGTAGCACTTTCCCTTTAGTTTCATGACACCACCAAAAAGTGTCATACTACTGGAAAGTATTACTTATTTGCTCCCATTGTTCTTTTTCTTTTGTGGCTTCTTCATACCATCATTACACAAAGAAAATGATGCTTCAAAAGAAATCAGAGTCTGTGATCTCTTACCCATGAGATCCTCCACTGTAATCAAGCCAGTAAGAAACTCAGCAACAATGTGCTATTTCTTACGCACGATTACTTTCAAGTGGAAAGGTTCAAGAGATCTCGAGTAGGTGTGTTAAGTACAAATATGAACTCTTTAGCAACCAGTACTATATGAAGATTTATTTCCACTCCAAACAATTTGGACCAATAAGCTTGTTATGATATAAAATAGTCATAAGTAGATTCAACGACATGATGATAACTGAAATAAATAAATGCAAACACGTAAGCATTTAAATCATATTAATTGAAGCATAAAACATGGAAACCTTCAAAACCATTATTTACGCAACCTCCAACAACCCAACAAATATATGTGCAAGCCACGGTGGGTGTACGTTTACACACATATTCATTAACAAGACAAATTATCTTTAATTTCATTATCACGTCAACCTCTACTTTATGACGAATGGAATTATCGGACCATATACACAGACCATGGGGATTAATATAGAAATTCACATCTAAGTGATGCCCACAATTTAACCAATAAAGAAAATCCTTCACAATTGATGACCTTATCGTTAGGACTTTACATCGCTTGCAAATAATTTTTTTAAATTATCTTGAATTAAGTCTTTACCTATGAACCATAAATAACAAATCCTTTAGAGAGAGACTCTCAGGGTCCCGCGAGTGCCACGCACTTCATTTAAAGATAAAATTCATTTTTATTAGAAGTCTTATCCAATGAACTAGTGAATGTTGTATCCTCTAGGGGGAGACTCTCAGGGTCCCACGAACAACACCCACAATCACTTATAAGACCAATTGTGTAGGTATAAATAAATAAATTAAAATTTATTTTAACTCACTTAGTCATTTTTAGTTGAAGGTTTTTGACAGCATGCAATAAAGAATTAAATAAATCCTAGCATGCTCCTAACATGTAAAACATACAACATGCTTAGAAAGAAAACACACATCATGCAAAAACAAATAAAATATCCTCGTGGCCCCAAGATGTGTACCTGCATATCTACCTATTCTATTACACTAGTATTGGATATACAGCTCTTCAAATGGGCCTTCGAATTAGATCCGGACTTCAAACAATTCAAATTTGGGCTTTTGAATTTACAGGAAACAGCCTTTTTCGAGCCACTGTTGCTACCAAACGATGCACATTCAATGGCCAAAACTTAATGGGCTTTGAAGACCAAAGTTTGGACTTCCATCTCAAACCAACGACACCAGAGATTTACACTTGAATCGCCACCAATTGGTCGGACAAAATGGCTAGTTGAGCAGCCTGGGCGAAAAACTAGTGCATAGGGCACTTTTCTCGCCTCCATTGCCATCGATTCCAACGACCATCATTCCAGTAAACTACTGGGCTTTAAAGCCCTAGGTTTGGACTTCAATTCAACGTCATCAGTAATGGAAATCCATAAGGGAAATCCCGGTCGAGCCAACCCCCTGTTGGCTTGGATCGGTCGAGCCAGGCTCAGCTCGGGCGAGCCTGCTCTCTAAAATCTGGCCTGGTCCTCTTCTCTGCTCTGCTCGGTCGAGCCTGCTTCCCTTTAGCTCCCGGCTCTGGTGAAAATCCTCCAAAACTAAGCCAAAAATGCTCCTTTATGCTCAAAACCTAATTTACATCATCCGAAGCACACAAAACACGAAAACACAACAAAAACAAGCAAAATACATATGATATGGGAGTAAAATAGCCACAAACATGCACACTCACACATCGAAATATAGGTCATTTTACGCACATATCATAATCCCTCAAACTTAAACCTTTGATTGTCCTCAATCAAAACAAAGTAAAGCCGTTAATCTACCTCGGGAAATACCTCATAGCTCATCAAGATAATCTTAGCATGTTCAAGTAAAACAAGATTGTCACCTAATTTTGTGACAAAGTTAATGCTAAGGACATGAACCACTCATCAAATATGGGTACAAGAAAGAAAGCACTCCCTCACGTGTATAGTGATGATGAGATTCACTCAATAACAAGATATCGAGCTTGATTTCCATAAGCTTGCATCCATTCTCACCACTATACTACAATGAGTTAGTTTCTAGAATCAAGAAGGTCTTTTCGAGGGTTGTAACGTGGCTAACTAATAGGTGGGTGGTTTTGGGCCAAAGTGACTAAACTTCTCAATTTCCCAAAACCCCCAAACTTGTTCTTTTCGAACCACTTCAAACCCGAGGCTTATTCATTTCACAACACTTTTTTTTCTTTTCTTTTTCATCTCTTTTCTTTTTTTTAGCACCATCAATCATTAATTTCATGGGTGCCTCTCTTTCTTTTTCAAAAACTTTCACCAAAAATCTTGTTGGTGCCTCATTTTCTAGGTTTAAAACCAATCCTTTATTTCATGTCTTTCATGCCTCAACATTTTCAACATCACAAATCCAATCAATTCCCAACCCAACTCTCATCACCGTATTCACCCTCATACACTCTTCCCCCCAAACTTGATCCTAAACATATCAAAGAATATTCACCAATAAGGCCCAATCACGGGAGTCAAAGATACAAAAGGCAAATTAATGATAACAACCACCTTATACTCCCTGTGTGAAAGGTAGGACTAAGAATCGATGGCCTAATATCATTTTCTAGTCACACACTCATGCCAATAGATAGAGAACAGATGCAAGTTCTAGATTTCGTACTCTCAATCTTGCCTCTCACAAAAGACAAAGATATGACAATATCAAGGCTCAAAACTCACAGCTTTTTGTCAAGTCCTATGTATTAACCAAACACAAAACTCGGCAATTCAAAAGTTAAACTTAAGACATGCTTTGAAAACTATATTCCGCCCTATCATTGGTTGAGGTAAACATCAAACTTCAAGTAAATCATGATTAAAACCTCAAGTCTAGTTCAGGTTCATCACACAGACACAAGCACACAACCTAAAAAAACAATCTACATTCAATGAAACAATTGGCAAGAGAAACAATAGAATGCGTTACTCATCGGTAGCCAAGATCGAACCGCTTCTCCAATCCTTATTTGTACCTACTCAATATCAACACAAACACCACCAAACTATTGAGCATATACCAAACCATTAAACTCTCATTTCCACCAAACTTACCACAAACCAAAAATCAACAAAGATAAGACAATATCCTCTAGGTCCACCATACAAACCAATCCATTCAACATGTCCACAAACCAAGAAAAATAGGAAGTATAAAATCATGCTAGCTCACTAATAATTCCATCCAATCATCAAATTCAACCATTACAATCAAACATCCAAATCGCAAATCCAAACATCCAAAGTAGATCCAATCAATCATTATACAACCAAATCGATGATAGAAATCATTATTCAACAACAAACTAAACCAATAAGCAAGATAAACTAAGATAAAGAGATAGAGAAGGAGAATGAACCAAGGCACTGACTACCGGCGCTTCTCCCCAAACTTAGTCAAGTGAGACTAAGTTTGCCAAGAGGTAGGCGGTGCGTCATCACTCCACTCTATCCTGCAGTAGGCGGGCTCGACGGGACTGGTCTAGAATGGGAACTCGGCACTGAAGCTCATGGGCATCCTCCTGAACTGCATCCACTCTCCGCTCGAGGCTGTCAAATCGAGAAGCAATGGAGGCCTGATCAGTAATATAACCCCCCTGGAAAGCAGAAAAGTCACCATGGAGAGCTGTCATCCTCACATCACGAGCCTGCAAAGATAAAGACAATGAATCTACAATGTCAGTAGTCCTCTGCAGCATTGAATACATCTGCTGCTGCCAATCCTCCACTGGGGTCTGCTGGGGCTGGTGGGGTGCTGGGGGCCAACTCCCTGTAGGTCAACCAACTGCTCCTCTGGTAGATGACAGAGGATAGTAAAGTACCCATCGGAGGGCAACACACCAACAATTTCTTTGTGGTCTTCCGAGTCCAACAACCAATTGGACCTACCATCCTAATCCGACACCGTGGTCCAATCCTCACGGGGCAACTCTAAAGCAAATTTCCCAAACTTATAATAATAAAATTCACCACGGGGATCCGGGACAAGGAACCTCCCAACCATCAAAGAATGAGTATCCAAAAACACAGCAGGAGCAGAAGCACCCGACAGCTGCACACCCAAATGCTCAAAGATAGGAGTAATCATACCGGCACTAAAAGAAGGGGTTCGGGTATTAGCTACCCGACTCCAACCATCCATCAACATTACCCCCAGAGAAAACTTAATCCCATTCATCATTGCATACAACATATACAATTCCAGTGTAATCACGTTGCTCTATTCATACCGACTACACACTGAGCCACCCACAAACTTATGTATATAACGAATAACAGGATTCCTAATTGAAGTAGCTCTACAAGACTTGATATTAAAACTCCTACCAACCTTTATTCCAGTATTTTCCTCCCAAAATTCCCCCATGCTCACATTCTCATGTAAAAACACAGAATCAACATCACACCCATAAATCTCATCGCCTTTTGACCTTTGAAAGAAATGTTCTTTACCTCTAATTTTGAATTTCATGGATAGAGGTATACCTCCAGGGCCCTTCATGATCGTGACGGAGGCCAAGAACTCCTTTGCCAATTCCATGTAGCCCGACCAATTTGCTGTGAGCAACTTCGTCCAACCAATGCCGTTGAGGAGACTCCACACATCATCCTTCAATTTCAGCGACTCCAACGTCCCCTGGCACAAGTAATTCTTCCCCACCACTTGTCGTTCCGCCAAACTTGTATCTAGCAAACTCCTCATCGTCGAAACCCTTGGGGCGACTAATTGAAGAAGATGAAGCTCCACGTGCACGTTTGCTAGTCATAGATGAAATTGGGAGATGAGATTCACACAAATTAGAGCAACAATATGTTAGAGAAAATTTGGGAAGTGAAATCTCGATCGAAATGAAGATGGGGCGAAATGGGCAAGGAATTTGGCTTCAAATTTGTGCGCCGCTTGACCGAGCCACAGATGGCTCGATCGAGCGAGCTCTCTGTCCGAGCCATGGTAGGATCCCGGTCAGGCTCGACTGAGCTACAGCCCGCTCTACCGAGCTACAGCACGCTCGACCGAGCCGCCCCTCTAAACTGCGAAATTTTTGAAATTCTGTTGTATTTCTTGATCTCGGGCGATCCGTAGTGCTCTCGGACGAGATTTCCCTCTGTTTGCTACACTTTTCCTGCACCATTCCGGGCTTTTTGCCTCCCCACTTCTCCAATCTTTCAATACACAACAACATAAGTCCGTAGAACAACCAACAATCAAAAACCCTTCAACAAAAACAAACAAAACATCAAACTCACAAAATCAAATAACCAACATTTATTCAAAACATGAAAATAACCGAAATGAAAAACCATTGGGTTGCCTCCCAACAAGCTCTTTTTTAACGTCGATAGCTCGACGACCTTACCTCAATTTCAGTCATGGTCAAAAGGTGCGGAACCTGAACTCATACCTTGTTCATTTGCACATGCTCCTCCAGAAAGAACAATTTCCTTCTAGCACTACGAGGTGGATAACAATCAACTCGAGCTTTCTTCGTCCTCCCTTGGTCATGCTTAAAATAGTCCCCTGGATCACCATTCTCTTCATTTTCTTCACCCACAAAGTCCCGTTCCGGGTCAACTACATCCTTAATTCTCTTCTTCTTACCAACTTTCTCAGCTTTGAACTCATTCAAGCTTCTCGGAGGTAAAGAAAATACAACCTCCTTCCCACGACAACTAAAGGTAAGCTCACCATGCTTCATATCGAAAAGGGCATCGGCCGTGTGCAAAAATGACCGTCCAAAGATCAATTGAATGCCACCTTTATTTCTCATATCAACCACAAGAAAATCCTCCAGAAATGTAAATGTCAAAATCTACACGTGCACATCCTCTACAATCCCACGTGGACAAAATAAAGCATGATTCGCCATTTGTAAGACTTGGCTCGTGGGCTTAAGATCTCCAACATCCAATTCCTTGTACAAATCCCATGACATTACATTCACGCTAGCTCCGGAGTCACACAAAGCCTTTTCAACGCTTACATCTCCATTTTACAACTAATAACAAATCCCCCCAGGATCTTCCTTCTTGCTAGCAATTCTCTTCTCTTCTTGTTCATTTCTTCCCGATTCAAATGGTTCACCATCCGAAATTATCTCAACTCCTACGAGCTCATCTAACAATGGCACACATTCTATCTCTTCCGGTAGTGGCATTTCTATGTCTCCTTTATTCACATAATCAAAGAAGTGAACGTCTTTGGTTTGATCCTCTTTTTTTTCCACTTTCTCATCTTCAACCATCTTCACTTCTTCATTCACCACACTTAATTCTCCTTCCAAATCCACGCTTTCAACCTTGGGAGTCATCACCTCCAATCTCTCATTCAATCTACTCTCACCATCAACCATGTTGCAACTTTTCTTTTGTATGACTTCGGTATCGCTTGGAAACTTCCCAACTTGGTGTTTGCCACTTAATTGTTTGGCTATCGAAGAAATTTGCAACTGGATCTCAGCGAACATCCCGTCATACTTCTCAAAATGTTTATCAATTTCCTCACTTGGATTTCTCCTCATCTCTTGATTGACATATCTACTACTTCCCCCAGCATAACCTCCTTGGCTACTACTCCCCCTCCTTCTAATTGCATCGGAGGATTAAGAGCATTATTGCAATTTGCATAAGAGAAGTTTGGGTGGAAACGGTTGGAGGGATGGTATACATATTTCCCGGTGGATTGTATTGAGGTCGATTGTTGTACCCCATTCGTTGGTTGAAAAAATTAACATTTTCTGGGTAAGCCTCCTCATTCTTAATCACCATCATATCCTCCCTTCTACCCCCCGAAGTAGATAATGCATCAAGCTTTCTTTGATGGCAGCAACTTGTTCTTTGAAATCCTCACTTTTCTTGGCGTCATTCACCAACTTCAACGATCTATAATCGTTACGTTCCTTCGGCCATTGGAAGCTATTTTCTGCCATATTTTCTATTGTTCTCCACGCTTCTTCTTCCTCTGTGTCAAGGAAAGCACCTCCCGATGAGACATCCATCATCACTTTAGTGTCGTAATTTAATCCTCCATAAAATTGGCAAATTTGCTAGCTTCGTGAAAGGCCATGCCTAGGACATTTCTGAAAAAGCTCACGAAACTGATCTCATGCTTCATAAAGTGGCTCGTCATATCGCTGCCCAAAGGATGTTATGTCGGCTCGCCTCTTCAATGTCAAACTAGGCGGAAAGAACTTGAACAAAAACTTTTCTCGGAGTTCATCCCATGTAGCAATGTTCGACTTGTCCAACCCCTCAAACCAATTCCTAGCTCCATCACGTAGGGAAAAGGAAAATAGCCGCAACCTTATTTGATCCTATGGAACTTGATTAATTTTTATCGTATATGTGATCTCCAAGAACCTTGATATGTGGACGTTTGGATCCTCCGTAGCATGCCCCTCGAATTGATTATTCTGGATCATATGCACCTGCTGCGATTTGATCTCAAACTGGGTTGCATTAACTACTAACCGGAACCCTTCGGTTGTTTGTTCCCCCTGCGGTCTAAACAAATTTTGGAGCGGTCTTCCTGGTCCATTTCTCTCATTCATCATTGCCTTGATAAGTTCAAGTTGCCTTTCCAATTCCTCGATTAGAACAGTATCCTCACCACTATTTTCCATTTCAAACTCAATGTCAATGATCTCGCCTTTGTTGGAACTTCCTCTCTTCAAGCTCACGAGCTTTGGATCTAGTTATCATATACCACCTACAAAACTTCAGAAAAGCCAATTACAAAACCAAGACAAATCCACAACAAAGTAAGAACAAATATCACACAAGAACTAAAAATCACACAAACAAATGATCAAACACCTAACATACAATATCCATACTTTCAACAATATGTATAGACCTACTAAAAAGATTCCCCGACAACGGCGCCAAAAACTTGATGTCGTGTAAAAACACTTGTCAAGTTAAAATTATCAATCCAAGGATCTTTCTATCTTCGCCCTATAGATTACTCTCTACTTGTATGGAATTTTATAGTTAGGCAAAACTTTAGTCGTTGAGTTGTTCTATGAAGTAGGCAAAAACATAAACTAGGCTAAAGCGTAAACAAAGTAAGACACAATGACAATCATGTTGAATAGAAATTTGATTAATCAACCAATCAAAAATTTCCAAAATAGGTAGACAAAGTAGCAAGTTCAATCAATGAGATAAGAGTGAGTGTTGTGTGAATATCCAATGTGTTCAATTTAGATCGAATCATGATGTAAACTCTATTTAATTCCTGTGAGATTGAGCAATCCACTCTAAGGTAGCTAACCCTTTGTCACGGCGAGTTAACCATAGATGAACCTAGCAATCTCAAACAGTCACATTATCAATTTCTAATCCACTCCTTCTAGAACGTAGATTTTAGCCCTATGACCTATTTCCGCTCATGGATTGGATTTATAATCACATGAATTCTCGTGTAGAAAAACAATTACAAACGCGAATAAACCATCGCACAAAAACCTGAAACAGATCGGTAACAACAAGGAACAAAAAAATACAAAATCATCGATGACATGCTTAAATGATTTAAGCAACATATGCCAACTGCACGTTACAAGCAGAGCCAACAACCACGAACGTGGCCCTGATACCAATTGATGGAACATGTCGGTGAAGGTGGTTCGTCCCCACGATCGATGTTAGATACCAAACATACACATGCATGGTATAAAAGAAATTAAATCAAGAAGATCAAGGATTACCTTAATAGATCCATACAGATTTGTGGATCGATTCCACTGGAGATATTCTAGCCTGTGTCCCGCTGAACCACAATTGGATGCCGAGTGGACAACAATTCTCCGATTCGTTAGATGCCAAGAAATCTAGATCTACAGTGTTTGAGGGAATTAAACCCTAACCGTCGTTCAACACATAAACTTATGGAATAATTAATTAGGTTTTTCTCTCAACCACAAGATCCTATTTATAGGCATCTTCTAGGGTTTCTAATTAGGCCAGGCTAGGGATCTCTAGAAGGTATAAGATTGGGACTCCCATAAGTCCAAACACATATATTCAGCATAATATATAATTTTAACTTATAAAATTAATTCATTCCTCCAGAAAATTAATGTTGCAACTGTCATCCTATCCCGATGTGAATAAGGGCTTCTATTTAACTTAATTAATTCCCCATGTTTAAGATAATCCCCATCCATTAATTAATTAAAAGCTCTGAAAACATTAATTAATTAATATCTTAATTCCTTAAGTAGTACCCGCTCAACATTATTATCGTATCGGAATAAATTCCACTTGCAGGGTTTAAATACGATAAAACTTATGAGCTCCTTAAGGGGATGTCATCAACCTGAATGTCCAAGACACAGTGCCCTAATGTGACTATATAAATACATACAAATATTGTATTTACCCAAGATACATAGCATATTGAATCAACCTTTTGATTCTCACCCATGGTAAGTCAAAGTAACAAACAATCATTTGCATAAATAAAAATATCACATCTAGGGTTAAGAATTAATAAAGTTGCCGAGACCTTGGTTCTTCATAGAGTCTGAACAGAAGAACACCTCTCACCGCGATCCATTCAATGCGGCACCACGCCCTAGTATAAACTAATAACCAAGACTAGTTATCTCATGTTTATGCTACAACCTAAGACGATAGTTTACCCAGCACCATCTCAGTTGTGAATACGATTTATAGCTTATAAGGAACCCAACAATGCACCCACCACATTATCTACAATATAAGATAAGTGAATATACATGCAATCGTGAGATTGCAACAATGTGATAACATTTATTTCAGTTAACCAGAGGAGATTAAGTAAATGACAATGCTCACTTAAAAGTTTGCTTTACAGTATACTCCAACAGGGTCGACATATCAAAGACTCGTGAACTAGATGTTCGAGCATCAAATAGGGAAAATTAAGAAGGCATCGATGACATGCTTGTTTAGTCACTTAAAGCAACCGACCACGTGTCACACCTCGACGAGTGTTCTAGATCCTCAAACAATACAATATGAAATTGAACCCTGCCAAATGTTCATTTGGGGTATCCTTCGGGAAGTTTTTAGGCCATGTGGTGACCAAAAGAGGGATAGAGGCTGACCCTGGCCAGATACGCGCGATCTTGGACATCGGATGCCCTAGATCACATAAAGAAGTGCAGCGGCTCACTAGAAGATTAGCCGCGATTAGTCGCTTTATCTCCATGTACTCCGAAAAAATGTGCCCCTTATTTTACATCTTAAAGAAAGGGATTCACTTTGAATGGACCAAGGAATTCACGAAAGCACTCAAAGATCTTAAGGCTTATCTAACCAGATCTCCTCTGTCGTCCAAACCACAAAAAGGGCAAACCTATCTGCTCTGCTTAGCTATATCCAACTAATGTCATGTAAAAACACTTGTCAAGTTAAAATTATAAATCCTAGGATCTTTCTAACTTCGCCCTATAGATTACTCTCTACTCGTATGGAATTTTATAGTTAGGCAAAACTTTAGTCGTTGAGTTGTTCTATCAAGTAGGCAAAAACATAAACTAGGCTAAAGCGTAAACAAAGTAAGACACAATGACAATCATGTTGAATAGAAATTTGATTAATCAACCAATCAAAAATTTCCAAAATAGGTAGACAAAGTAGCAAGTTCAATCAATGAGATAAGAGTGAGTATTGTGTGAATATCCAATGTGTTCAATTTAGATCGAATCATGATGTAAACTGTATTTAATTCCTATGAGATTGAGCAATCCACTCTAAGGTAGCTAACCCCTTGTCATGACGAGTTAATCGTAGATGAACCTAGGAATTTCAAACAGTCACGTTATCGATTTCTAGTCCACTCCTTCTAGAACGTAGATTTTAGCCCTATGACCTATTTTCGCTCATGGATTGGATTTAGAATCACATGAATTCACACTATTCGCGACGATTCCACCCACGTGTTGGCTGCAGTGTTCACGTCAAATACTACCTACGTTGGCTATTACCACACCTAGGTGGTTGGGGATGAAATCTATTGTGATTCAAACTCTCATAGGAAGGTAAACATTCAACATTCAATCATAATTTCACACATTATCTATCCAAACAACACTCACAAGAAGTTAGTTCTCCATACCTTTCAATTTGTTCAATACAAGAGAAAATGAAAGACAATCCATTACAAATTTGAAAGATGAATTGAATTCTTCCCCAACTGTTTTCCTTGCACTTGATCTACCCTTGATTCTCTCTAATCTTCACCAATTTGTTGTAGATCTTGCTCTTGATCCACTTGGATTTGGATGGAATGAGGATGGAAGATGGAATTTGGGAGAATTTCTACCTTTATCTTAGGAAATTTTGGCAAAAGTTCTCTTAAAACTCAAAATTCTTCTTTATATAGACGAGCAAACAGGGACTCGGATTGCCCGGGCAAGGATTGGATCGCCTGGACAGCTTGAAAATAGAAAAACCGCCAGAATTTTCCGCACTGGATCGGCCGAGCGAGGGTTGGCTCGACCGAGCCTGCTCTCTGTTCACGTGGCTCAGTCAAGCAATGCAGGGCCGGCCGAGCCTGCTCTCTATTCGACGTGGCTCGGCCGAGCCTGCTCTCTATCTGACGTGCCTCGGCCGAGCCAGGCTTAACTCGGCCGAGCCTGCTCTCTGAAATCCGGCCTACTCCTCTTCTCTGCTCTGCTCGGTCGAGCCTGCTTCCCTTTGGCTCCCGGCTCGGGCAAAAATTCTCCAAAACTATGCCAAATATGCTGCTTTATGCTCAAAACCTAACCTACATCATCCGAAACACACAAAACACGAAAACACAACAAAAAACAAGCAAAATACATATGATATGGGAGTAAAATGGCCACAAACATGCACACTCACACATCATAATATAGGTCATTTTACGCACATATCACCAACCACGCCCTCGGAGAGGTGCTGGTAAGGGAAGTTGTTGGACGGCAGCACCCCGTGCATTATGCTTGTAAAGCACTATTGGATGCAGAAATGAAGTAAATTGCCCTAAAAAATTGGGTCTAGCTGTGTTAACCGCTACGGGAAAGCTGAGGTCTTATTTTGAGGCCCATCCAGTCTAAGTTGTCTTAGCTTACCCGGTGAAAACTGTATTTTCTAAACCCGACCGTTTAGGGAGGCTATTCAAATGGGTCGTGGAGGTCGGAGGCTACATCATAGAATTTGAACCACGAACCACCATTAAAACTCAAGTGTTTGCAGATTTCGTAGCAGAGTTCACCACGAAGCTCCAAATGGAGATGGAAAAGGAAATTGCATCCTTAAACACCGATGCGCCAAACGCGAAGGCTTGGGTTGTTAAGGGTCGAAGGAGCTAGCAGCGTCTACGGCAATGGGGTCAGCCGAAGA
This sequence comes from Plectranthus barbatus, assembly GCA_026898455.1. Taxonomy (NCBI): domain Eukaryota; kingdom Viridiplantae; phylum Streptophyta; class Magnoliopsida; order Lamiales; family Lamiaceae; genus Plectranthus; species Plectranthus barbatus. The sequence goes on along the minus strand of JAPKLW010001049.1, from coordinate 62,098 downwards.
GTTACTGGCCCATGAGGACAGACCTTTGAAAGAGCTATTAAGCTAAACTTCAACGCCACAAATAATAAGTCCGAATACGAGGCCCTCGTAAGGGGGAAACAGCTAGCAATAGAACTTGGGGGCTCGACGAGTACACATCAAAAGCGACTTCCAATTAATTGTCAATCAACTACGAGGGGATTACCAAACTAAAGAGGCATGGCTACAACCAGCGAAGAAAATTGCAGGGCCGATGCATTAGCGAATCTGGCCACATCCAACGTCAATCCCGAAGACTGACCCATACCTACAACATGGGTCCAAGAGCCAGTTATAAAGAGACATACGAAAGTAGCCCCCGTCCTCAACAGTGACGGCGCCCCAAAATGGACAACCCCAATTATAAATTTCCTTAATGGACTCTACATGCCTACCAACCACTTAGAACGTGCGAAGCTCTAAAGGTAAGCTGTGAAGTACACCCTTGTGGGATATTCGCTCTATCGGTGTTCCCTAAAATGACAATTGCTTAAGTGCATTGATCCACCACAAACCACCCAAATCCTCACGGAGATACACGAAGGAGATTGCGGTAACCATTCTGAGGGAAGATCACTAGCACATAAAATTATATCAACAGGTTTCTACTAGCCGATATTAAAAGCGGAAGCTACCAAATTTGTCAAGACATGTGACAAGTGCCAAAGGTTCGAAGTTGTACCCCAAAGAAGTGCAGAACCTCTGCACACCATGCTAACCCCGTGGTCGTTAAACTTCCAAATGGAACCGGCCAGAAAGAAAACATCATAATGGCGACTGATTACTTCACCAAGTGGGTAGAAAACGAAGCGCTAAGTCGAACCAGAGACCACGAGGTCATCAAATTCCTATGGAAGTGCATTCTATGTAAGTTTGGAATCCCGAAAGAAATCAAGACCGACAACGGACACCAATTTACAAGCAAAAGACTCCAGACATTCTTCGATAAATACGAAATCAAATTAACATTCTCAACGCCAAGGTACCCTCAAGCCAATGGACAAGTGGAGTCGACCAATAAAACTATCATCAATGCAATGAAAAAGAGCCTCAAGACCCTCAAATCCAAGTGGATTGAAGAACTGTACACCGTGCTATGGTCATACGGGACAACCAACCGAATCACGACAGGGGCTACCTCCTTCTCGCGAGCCTACAAAGTAGAAGTTATCGTCCCGGTGGAGATACATGCAGGAAGCTGGAGGGTCAAACAAATAGATGAATGAACGAATCAAATGTTCATGTTTACGAACTTTGAGTTACTAGATGAAACCCAAAATTAATTCAGCCAGTCGGATGTCATGAAGATTGCAACAAGTGGAAAGGTTCTTTAACAAAAATCTGAATCTTCGAATTGTTTGCATCGGCGACCTAGTGCTTAGAAAAGTGTTCGACAACTGGAAAGAACTTAATGTTGGCAAACTAGCTTCTACATGGGAAGACCCGTATAAAATTATAGGCATCGTAGGCTGAGGAGCCTATCGACACCAAGCCATGGATGGAAGGGAGATATCCAACAGTTGGAACATCAGACACCTAAGGAAATATTACCACTAAGCCACTTGAGATATGCTTACTCATGCTATTATTTACTTTCAATTTGTTTATTCTTGTTTTGCTTATCAACTAATACTAATTTGAGTGTCGGAGGGGTGATGACTCAGCATCGCCCACCCTGACCAAGTGTTGGCTTCTCGCATGGATCATATGACATCGGACTACGATCCCAATTTACGCACACACAAGCAATACACAACACCATCAAAATAAGTACAGCGACCATCAACATAAAAGGCACACAGAAGGGCCCATGAAACAAGAACAAAAAATAAAAGTCCCCAACATAAATAAAAACTAAAAGTGTTTTAAGGCCCAACAGCCAAATGTTTTAAGCAGGAGAAGGGGGTTATCAAATAACATCAGAGGAGGGCTTATCGACATCGGCAGAAGTGGCCTCAGTAAGATCCGGAGTTGGGGTGATAGGATAGCCTTCCACGCGGTCAGCATCAATGAGTGCAACATCTTCAACAACTGCAAAGGTAGCATCAAGACTCGGATGCGGTCCTCGCTGCAGATCGAACAATGGAGGGATAGGGCCAGGAACATCTGCAAGACTAACCCTGTGGTTATGCCCGGTGGAAGGATCAATCTCCATATCATTCGACCCCAACACCTTCGACCCTTACGGATCAACAAGTTGGGGCTCGACCAGTGTCTCGGGCCTCTCCAATCCCGAGGGAGTGTCAAGCTGGTTGATCACCTTTATGTTAAAATCCGGGCAACATATGGCCACCTAAGCCCTTATAGCATCCAAGATCATCTCTTTAAGGGTCTGGAAGGTCAGAACGAATGAATCTGAATCGACTAAAGTCTCCAAGTCGACCCCTATTCCTGCCTAAAGCTTCTTTATCTTGGCATCCATAACCTTGGCCTCCGCCAACCTAGCTTTCTATCTCTGAATGAACTTGACCTAAAAGTGGGCTGCCTCAACTTTCAGCTCCAGAATTTGGTCATCTAGCTTGCCTGTGACCCTCCTAAAATTGTCATTGTAACTGGAAACCTTCCTATCCAGGTCCATCCAGTCCTTCTTCAGCTTATCATACTTTTGATGGTAGACGGTAGCCTCCTGGCGTGCGTTCTCCTAGTCAGCTTATCCATCTGAGTCAACTCGGTCATTCTCTCCTTCTCGTCGGCCAATTCCTTCCTCATTTGGCCAGTCCCAGCTGATATCTGATCCATCGAGCTTGTAAAATCCTCTTGAAATTTAAGGAATGGATCAATAGTCTGTGGAAAAATAAAAGATAGACATTAGGCAATCAAACCACTCAAGCCAAACAAACAAGAGACCCTACCTTCACCAAGACTCGCCCCATCTCGAAGGTCACCCAGGCGAACAAGCTGGAGAAATTCTTGGGCAAGATAATACTGCGAAGGATGGATATGGCCTTATCAGCAAATGCTTAAACCCCAATGCTCAGCTTCCCTGTCACACCAAGAGGAGGCACCGTGTGGCTAGGAGGGGTCAAAACTTCAGGGGTCGTGGTAGCCAAAGCCAAAGGACCCATAAGGGCTTTCTTAGGATTAGATTTGGCCTGGGAGCCTACAGAGATGTCAACAGCCTTAGCTGGCTAGGGGTCGACCTTTTTCCCCTTGCGAACGTGCTCCTTTTTGCACTGTATTGGTTGTGGAGCCGGCAGTAGGTCCTTTGCTAACCCCCTTATAGATTCCTTCTCCGACCCCACGAGGTGGAGACCCGAACGTACGAGGCGCATACTCAGAGGCCTTTGCCTTCTTGGAAACGACAATCTAGGCACACCCGGTAGGGGTCGGTCCTGACTCCCCCACCTTGTTTCTACAATGTTCTTCGCCAACATCGCGGCCAACAGTGAAGCCCTAGTCACCGTTGACATCTCATGCGACAAAGGTTTCCTCTTCCCTTCCTCGTTGATCTAATGGGTAGCACTGATGCTCCGATCCTTGCAAAATACCTTGAAATCCCGCTACTTGTTCTTGAACATGATATCAACATGACTTGACTTCTCCATAGTAAGGACGGTCTGCTTGTATCCTGCAAGAAAGAAATAAGACAACTCAAAAGATGGCACGAGCACTCAAGGAAGCAGCCACATATGAGAAAGAAAAAAGAGGGGGTCGATTGATAACCCCGACCCTTAAGACTCACAAAGCCAACTAACTTCTAGGAGGTTCCCAAAAACTCAGAAAATACAGGTCCTTCTGATTCATGTATAGCTGATAAGCTCATTATTTTACTTGCTTATCTATATTATTTTCTATTATTTTATATAGTTTTATTGATTTTATATATTTATTATGTGCATGAGTCTATATTAGGTGGTATTATGCGCGTGTTGGTGTTTTTGCAGGTTTTAGGCCAAATCCAATGGAAATCCGTACCGAAAGCAGCAGATGTTGAAAGAAACATGCACGAATTCTTCCAAAGTTGGAATCCGAGCTAATGGAGCACAGGGATGGAAAGATCTTTGAGTTAGCTTTCCAACGCAACTGGAATCGGGTCAATCGGAGTTCGGAGGAGGAAGTTATGGCCAAAACCGTGAGACCGCGCAGGAGGGCGAAAAGCTGCGTCGACCGACGCCATTCAGAAGCGATCGACGAAGCTCAAGAAGGTCCGTCGATCGACGGGAATCAGACTCGGTCGACGTGAGGGTGTCTGCTGGCGCGGGAATTCGAGGAAAAACGAGATTTTTCATATCTTTAGCCCTAGATTCGATAGGATACACATCCACCTCTATAAATAGCCTACTAAATTCGATTTTTGAGTACCAATTATCATTCGCAATCATATTTTTAGAGTTTGGAGACTTGGGAAACACGAAATCCTTTTATTTTCTTGTAAGTTCTTTACTTTTATGCAATTTAATATGTGTTCTTTTGGATTTCTATCTGCGATGAGTGGCTAGAAACCCTAGCGGGTTCTAGGGATTGATATTATTATGGATGCATGTTAGGATTAATTAATTAGGTTCATGATTCCTGTGTTTATTTTCAATTCTAGATTAATTCAAGGACCGAGAGGTGATGATTAATTTAGATGTCTAGCTATTGATAGAAGGACCGAGAGGTGAAT
>JAPKLW010001049.1:2999-57464 GCA_026898455.1 Plectranthus barbatus | reverse complement strand
TTTGAATCCCTCAAACAATGAATTTTAGAACCATAGCTAGTACATAGGATAATTTCCCCATACAATTCCCCTGGATCGATAACCTTAGGGTTTACAAATTTATTTGCCACTGTTATTATAATTAATCTGTTAAAAATAGCAGTGATCAATAGCCAAACCCATTGTGCCTTCCACTTAGGTATTGTCTCAGGGCAGCCAAGAACCAAGATGGGACGCGGACTGTTCCACTTTGTGAAATAATAGCACCCCTCAAAGTAACGATCCGTACAGTACATATTATGCCATTCCCGAAGGCTCAATAAACCAAGCCCAACATCAAAAAATAATAGAACCATCCCCAGCATATGATACCACCCGACTGGAGATAGTTGAAAAGGCGTGATACCATAGGACCACAATATTAAAATGAAGAAAGGATGGACCGGGAGACCAATCCCATTCTTGATGATGGCCATCTAGAAGGCCGCTATACAATCTGCTGGATAGCAGCAGCGGTCCCTCGGCAAAGGCACAAAAATAGAGAAATTCCCGCAAGCAACCTGACTCATTAATTTGTGAGCCAGTTCCATATCCACCAGCGAGCCTGAAATGCGAATCAGGTCTCGTGGATTATGATGGGTTTTGTATACTGAAAGCATTTTTTACAATGTGTATACAATGGTTTATTTCTCCTATCTGTTAACAATCGTACATGTATGAACAATGGTATCCTCTTGTCACACCGATAGGGACGATCATACAGCGTGTTGTAGATCGCAGAAGACAGTATGATCACTTGACCTAGTGAGACATAAACATGATCACAGCTGAGACAGCGTATGAGGATATGTCTGTCCGGATGGCTGCGGCATTTTCAGAATAAGTAGTCTGTCTTGGTTACTTGACATGCTGGTACGCAGAGGTGGCGTATTAATGGACCGCAGTGAGATATATTCGTCTGTCTGACATCAGCGAATAAAAGATCTCGTTATATTGATTGAGTCCAAACCCTAACGAAGGTTCAGGGGTTTGCACGGGTTGACTGTTACTTTGACTTGTCATGGTGGAGAGCCAACACAGCGCGCTCGTATATCCGCATCTTGGGTAACAGCAGTTCGTGTAGTACTGCCTGAGACTGAACTTAGGTAACCATATCCGAGTAATAGGATGGGTACATTCCCTGAGGAGCTCAATAATATTCATCGTGCCAAAGTCCTGCAGGCTGATTAAGTTCAGGCACGAGTGATAAGGTTTGAGTGGTACTACTCAGGAATAATAAGATATTAATTAATTGTAGTTAGAGCTTGTCAGAGGCTCCGATTAATTAATGGATGTCCGGTAACCTTAAATATGGGGATTCTCAATTAATGCAACCCGTTCTCACAACGTGGTAATAATGGGGTAGGTCAGTATTAATTCTGTGGTGAAAAAGAATTAATATTAATTAATTAATTAATTGTGTCCTGGGTTATGGACATGGCAATTAATTAATTTATAGGCCTACTTTATTATTTGCATTAGGACCCAGGTCTGACCCAATTAAATATGCTGAATTGAGCCCAAAGAGCACATTAAGGATAAAACCTTAGGTCTATAAATAGACAACTCTCTCTCATAAGTTGTAACACAGTTGAAAAACACAAACCCTAGAGAGAGAGAAGTGTCGGCGCCGACTTTGGAGTTCAGGGAGGAGAATTTCGATTCTGGTCCTGCTCAGAATACAGATCTACGGAGTCCTCACCAGTAGTAGATCTGAACAGCATTGGGACACAGCTCTGAAGATCTAATCTGGAGAACAGATTTCTTCTTTCCCTTTCTGTTTTTCGATTTATTCTAGAAATTAGTATTCTAATTTCTGTTTCCGCAGATTAAATCGAATCGCGTGGTTGAATTGAGATTTGGAATTCAAACGCGAAAGATCGGTTCAGACTTTATGAATTTACGGTAATCTCTCAATCCACAATTTTGTATTAAATTCATAGGAGCATGCTAGGGTTTTTTAGAATAATTAATTATGGGCAATATCCATAGATCGATCCGGTTCAGTTTGGTTTTGGTGATTCGTTTCACGTTAAAACCCTACAATTGGTATCAGAGCCAGGTTTCTGATTTATGGCTCTGTTGTTCATAATTAAATTCGATAATATGCATGAATGAATTTATTATTGTGGATGTTGGTTTTTGTTCCTCGTGGCAACCCGTTGATTCAGCCCGCGGTGGTTTATCCAGGTAGGGCTGAATTGTTTTGTAAAATCACGAGAAAATCCGTGATTAGAATAGATTTGAAATTGTAATAGAATAGTTTCTGTAATTTTCAAATCTGTAATTGAACAGGTCGAGGACGAAGAACGAAGACGGAGCCGACGAAGGGCCGGTGGAGGGCACGGCGGACGACGGCAGGCGCGGCAGGCACGGCCGAGATTGTGCGGCGCGCACACGGCGCGCGGGGGCAACACCCACGGCGCGCGGCCTGCGCTCGGGCGAGCCAGCGTGAGCGCGGCACACACGGCAGGCGCGCGGCGGCGCTGGGCCGGCGGCGGCGGCGGTGGTCGGCGGTCGGCGGCGGCTCCGGTCGTCGTCGGCTGCTGCTGTCCCGTCGTGAAGGCTCGTGTTTTGGTGGTTTGTGCAATCCTGTGTAAACCCTAGATTTGCATTAGGGTTAGGGCAAATCATCAGATCACAAAGGCCTAAAAATCCAAAAGATTTGGTGTATCAAGATTTGGAGGCCCTTGAAGATTTGAGAAGATTTGGATTTATCCATTAAATTAAAAATTCAAATTTGTAATAGATAGATTTTTATTTTCTATTTATTTTTGGGCCACGAGGAATTTTTGTTTGCCTTAATTGTCCTCGTATGATATGTGATTTATTTATGTGCGCAATTAAGCATGTGTAGATAATAGGAAAAGCATGATTTACTGCTTTTATTATTTACAGCTTTCCAAGCATGCTTATGTGATTAATTTCTTTTGTTGGATTATATTTTGGGAATTTTTGGGCTTGTATTATTACATGAAATTTTTTGGAAAATATAATGACAAAAAGAAACTATGTGTGCGCATAAAGAAACCTTTTAAAAGAAAATACTAAGCAGATTTTTTAATTAAAATCAATAGACCTCCACAAAGCGGTCCTAGGCTGTAAGTGTATCTCTCGTTCTAGTAAACGTCTACGAGTGTAGCTTGCTAACTCCCGGAGGTACATGGGTACGGTTGTTGGGATTTCTAGACAAACAATTAAAATCATGTGAATAGTGGGAGGGCTTTGCGTAAACGTCTACGAGTGTAGCTTGCGTAGACCTCTTTCACAAGTATTCTAGGATTGATTTAAATTATAGATAACAAAAGCTTTGAGGGCTGTGCGGTATGGTTACGTGCCATGCTAAACTGTCTCTTTTGGCCGGAGTTAAATTTGTGGTTAATTGCTTAGAAGCATCTTAGAATATAATGCAAGAATTGCATCCCTATTCTTGAGAGATGGCTTGGTCTAAGGTTTTCACTAATTATTAATTTCTAGTGTCAAAAGCATCCTGACATGGTAGTGAAATTAAATGGATTGTGGCTTAAAACCCGCAGTTATGGTTGAGGGTGACATCGTAAACGTCTACCAGTGTAGCTTGCGGTGGGAACTCTTGGGCAATTAGTGGAAAACATTTGTATTTGATTTATTAAAAGGTTTTCAATGCATTTGTTTTCGAAGTTCAACATGTATGTTCTTATTTAAGATTCCTTATTGTCTCAGATATGTCTATGTCTAATGTGATCAACATTCTCGCACAAAACACTCTAACTGGTCCGAACTTCCTGGAATGGAAGCGCAATCTCGAATACCTCCTGATTGCAGAAGAACATATGTTCGTTCTGCAAGTACTTCGTCAAGAAGTGCCAACTGTTGAATCCAGTCAACTGGATATAGACTTTTATAACAAGTGGGAGAAATCGAACAATGTAGTCAAGTGCTACATGATGACCACTATGTCGAAAGTCTTGCAGCAGCAACATCAGCACCATAGGGATGCCTATGACATTATGTTAAGTCTGACGGCGACCTATGGGGAAACTGATAGAGCTGTCAGATTCAATCTCATGAAAGAAATCGTGAGTAAGAAAATGACTGATGGCACCTGAGTGAGAGAGCACGTGGTTACCATGACTCACCTCATGGATGAACTGACAGTGCATGGTGGAGGTATCGACGCTGAGGCTAAGGTCGATATCATACTGAACTCTCTACCCAAGTCCTTTGAGAGTTTTAGACTGAATGTTGTCATGAACAAGAAAGAGTATATACTCTTAACGAGTTACTCAATGACTTGATGGCAGCTGAATCGGTTATGAACCCTCAGAAGGTTGCCTTGGCCACTTCTGGTGATCTCTCTGCTGTACCGAAAGGTATGAAGCGGAAGAAAGGGATTAAGAAATGGGCCAAGAAGACACCTATGAAGGATGGTGGGGCTGGGAAAAAGCCTAAGGTGGCGACTGAAAGGGACAGGTGCTTCAGGTGTGGTAAGAAAGGACATTGGAGGAAAGATTGTCAAGCCAACAAAGCTAGACAAGGTATGCCATTTTGCATGTATGACTGCAAGCATGATTAGAGTTAGTTGTTGCTCTTTTAGAGCTGTAAGCACTGACTTGTTAATCATGTTGTTGTACTTTCCAGGGGACCGTGCCAACAAGGCTGGTGAATGATGGCAAGAAGATACCAAACTGGATGAAGGCAACGTTTTATGACGGAACTTCATGGAGTTTTTCCTTTCCTCATATTTTGATGTTTTAAGTACATTTGAGAGTTTATTTGTGGGCCATGGTTTATCGGCAGGACAAATTTTATCAACCTTTTATGGATATTTGTTATTTATGATTTTATCATTGGCAGTAACAATGTTATCCGTTGTGTTGATTTGTACTCTTTATGCTACTTCGATCAAAATATGTCCGCAAGTTTTGCATGTAATTCATCCGTAATTGATAATCCTAGGAAAAGAAAACTTACTTCTTCTGATGAGGATCTTACATATCTCTGGCACTTGAGACTGGGTCACGTCAGCTTGAAGCGGATTCAGAGACTTGCAGATGACGGTACATTGGACTTAGTCCGGGCTGTACCTTATCAAGTCTGTGAATCCTGCATCGAGGGCAAGATGTCAACTAGGCCTTTCAAGGCTAGTCAGTCTCGAGCAGAGGAAGTGTTGGAATTGATCCATTATGACTTATGTGGACCGATGTCCACGCAGGCTCGTGGAGGGTACGAGTACTTTGTCACTTTCATTGACGATTACTCAAGGTACGGATATGTTTACCTGCTTCGCTACAAGTCTGAATGCTTTGAGAAATTCAAAGAGTTCAAGGCTGAGGTAGAAAAGAAGGTCGGGAAAACTATCAAGTCGCTGCGATCTGATCGCGGTGGCGAATACCTCGGTAACGAGTTTCTGCAGTATTTGTCAGAAAATGGGATAACATCCCAGTGGACTGCATCGGGTACTCCCCAGCAAAACAGTGTAGCTGAAAGAAGAAATAGGACTCTGCTAGAGATGGTAAGTCAATGATGAGTTATGCAAACTAACCAATTTCATTTTCGGGCTACGCATTGGAGACAGCAGCTTACGTGCTTAATGTGGTGCCTTCTAAATCAGTTCCTAAGACGCTTGCTGAACTCTTCCTTGGTCGCAAACCCAGTTTGTGCAAGTTTAGAGTATGGGGCTGTCCGGCACACGTACTGTCGAAGAAACCTGATAAGTTAGAAAGCAGGTCGAAAGTAATGCTGTTCATAGGGTATCCCAGGCAAACGAAAGGTGGTTACTTTTATTGTCCATAGAGTCAAAGAGTCGTTGTTAGCACCAACGCTAGATTCTTGGAGGACGAGTATGCGAGTAATCACAGGTCAAGGAGTGATGTCGTTCTTCAAGAAATTGAGAACGAGAATGCAATTCCAAGGGAAGGGGAACGTGTACATGTTGGTGCTCCTGTGAGAGGTACGGCACCACAAACACGTTCTTCAGTGCAAGGTGCAGGACCACAAGTCACTGCACCTACTACTGACACGGCACCAATGCCTCGTCGCAGTGGGAGAGTTATTTTCCAACCGGAAAGATACATGTTCGTGGGAAAGTCTTCGGACTTGAGCCCGGAAGACGGACATGAGGACTCTGACCCATTAACTTATGAAGAGGCAGTGCAGGACAAGGATGTTGCCAAATGGCGTGTCGCCATGGATTCTGAAATTGAATCCATAACTGCTATGGATGTATACCAGAAAACTGATTTGCCGGATGGCTTTAGGGCCATAGGGTGCAAATGGGTATACAAGAGAAAGAAAGGGGCGGATGGAAAGATTACGGCTTTCAAGGCCAGGCTGGTGGCAAAGGGTTATAGTCAGAAAGAGGGCATTGACTATGACGAAACCTTTTCACCCATAGCCATGCTCAAATCCATCCGGATACTCCTTACTATAGCTGTGCATATGGAGCTCGAGATCTGGCAGATGGATGTCAAAATCGCTTTTCTAAACGGTTACCTTGAAGAAGGTAGGGACATCTATATGCAGCAACCCGAGGGTTACACAAGCAAGGGCGAAGAACATCTTGTCTGGAAGCTTAGGAAGTCCTTGTATGGACTTAAACAAGCTTCAAGGTCGTGGAACTTACGTTTCAACGATGTGATTAAATCCTATGGATTTGCACAGTTGGAAAGCGAAAGTTGTGTTTACCGACTTTGTGTCAGTGGGAGCGTGGTCTTCCTTGCACTATACGTTGATGACATACTCCTATTTGGAAACAACGAGGGAGTGATGTCCGAAATCAAGGTTTGGTTATCCGAACAGTTCCAAATGAAGGATCTAGGTGAAGCTGGCTACATTCTTGGGATTAAGGTCTTACGAGATTGTAAAAGAAGAATGTTGAGCTTATCCCAGGCATCCTATGTGGATACTGTGATAGCCCGGTTCAGCATGCAACTCGCCAAGATATCATGAATGCGATGCTGTGGGTAGTCTCATGAATGCGATGCTGTGTACCAGGCCAGATATCTGTTATGCCGTTGGCATGGTAGCAAGATATCAGTCTAACCCTGGACAGGCGCACTGGACTGCTGTAAAGCATATCCTCAAGTATTTGAAAAGAACTAGGAATTTCTGCCTAGTTTATCAAAGTGAGGATTTGTGCCCTGTGGGTTATACGGACTCGGATTTCCAAGGGGACCAGGATGAGAAGAAATCGACCTCAGGTTATGTGTTTACCCTGGGAGGTGGAGCTGTATCTTGGAGGAGCTCAAAGCAGAAATGCATTGCTGACTCCACCATGGAGGCGGAATATGTCGCCACCTCTGACGCCTCGATAGAGGGGGTGTGGCTCCGGAACTACCTTTTAGAGTTGGGTGTGATCCCGAGTTTGCCGAGGAGCATCACAATTTATTGTGATAACTCTGGTGCGGTGGCAAACTTAAAGGAACCGCGGTCTCATACGGCAAGCAAACACATAGAGAGAAAGTACCATATCATACGAGAAATCGTATCGAGGGGCGATGTGCTGATTAAGAAGATTGACACTGCTGACAATCTTTCTGATCCGTTTACAAAGAGCTTACCGCAGAAAGTTTACGAAAGACATAATCGTGAGCTGGGTCTGAGGTGGATGCCGACCACTGATAGAGGTTAAAGACAGCAGACTAGATAGACGGACTGTATACTATGTCATAGCTTAGTTATGCTTTGAGTATAAGTGGGAGATTGATGGGTTTTGTATACTGAAAGCATTTATTACAATGTGTATACAACAGTTTATTTCTCCTATCTGTTAACAATCGTACATGTATGAATAATGGTATCCTTCTGTCTCACCGATAGGGACGATCATACGGCGTGTTGTAGATCGCAGAAGACAGTATGATCACTTGACCTAGTGAGACATAAACATGATCACAGCTGGGACAGCGTATGAGGATACGTCTGTCCGGATGGCTGCGGCATTGTCGGAATAAGTAGTCTGTCTTGGTTACTTGACATGCTGGTACGCAGAGGTGGCGTATTGATGGACTGCAGTGAGATATATTTGTCTGTCTGACATCAGCTAATAAAAGATCTCGTTATATTGATTGAGTCCAAACCCTAACGAAGGTTCAGGGGTTTGCACGGGTTGACTGTTACTTTGACTTGCCATGGTGGAGAGCCAACACAGCGCGCTCGTATATCCGCATCTTGGGAAACAGCAGTTCATGTAGTATCGCCTGAGACTGAACTTAGGTAACCATATCCGAGTAATAGGATGGAGACATTCCCTGAGGAGCTCAATAATATTCATCGTGCCAAAGTCCTGCAGGCTGATTAAGTTCAGGCACGAGTGATAAGGTTTGAGTGGTATTACTCAGGAATAATAAGATATTAATTAATTGTAGTTAGAGCTTGTCAGAGGCTCCGATTAATTAATGGATGTCCGGTAACCTTAAATATGGGGATTCTCAATTAATGCAACCCGTTCTCACAACGTGGTAATAATGGGGTAGGTCAGTATTAATTCTGTGGTGAAAAAGAATTAATATTAAATAATTAATTGTGTCCTGGGTTGTGGACATGGGAATTAATTAATTTATAGGCCCACTTTATTATTTGCATTAGGTCCTAGGTCTGGCCAATTAAATATGCTGAATTGAGCCCGAAGAGCCCATTCGGGATAAAACCCTAGGTCTATAAATAGACAGCTCTCTCTCATAAGTTGTAACACAGTTGAAAAACACAAACCCTAGAGAGAGAGAAGTGTGGGCGCCGACTTTGGAGTTCAGGGAGGAGAATTTCGATTCTGGTCCTGCTCAAAATACAGATCTACGGAGTCCTCACCTGTAGTAGATCTGAACAGCATTGGGACACAGCCCTGAAGATCTAATCTGGAGAATAGATTTCTTCTTTCCCTTTCTGTTTTTCGATTTATTCTAGAAATTAGTATTCTAATTTCTGTTACCGCAGATTAAATCGAATCGCGTGGTTGAATTGAGATTTGGAATTCAAACGCGAAAGATCGGTTCAGACTCTACGGATTTACGGTAATCTCTCAATCCACAATTTTGTATTAAATTCATAGGAGCATGCTAGGGTTTTTGAGAATAATTAATTATGGGCAATATCCATAGATCGATCCGGTTCAGTTTGGTTTTGGTGATTCGGTTCATGTTAAAACCCTACAGATTAATCACGTTCGATTCTTTCTTTTGATCGACCTCTATAGGGAAATAGAACCCGAGCTCAAACCCAAAGCTCAAAACCCAACCTCTAAGGATTGATTCCCAACTAATCTTTTCAGAGTCGGGGGCATTTGTCAACCCCAAGGGGGGCATTGACTAAGAACTGAAGAACGTGGATGTCCACTTGCGTCTTAGAGTTGCCATAGTTTGAAGCTATCCTACAACCTAACTCAAGCTGGAAAATAAGTACCAAGAATACCCAGTTGGAATTGCACCACGAAACCCAAAAAAAACCCGCACGTAAGAAAGGAAACCAAATCCCAAAATTCCAAACAAAACAAATCTACCACATAACCTCAGCAGCAAAGCAAAATAAATACGAAGCACGATAAAAGTATACAAGAAAGCCAAGACCAAGAATCACCCAGAAGGGTCGAAAAAACCCTAGCAACAACACACAAATCCTAACAAGTAAAAAGAACGACAGACCTATAGCAACTCAAGAAAAAAATAACTAAGGCTTACCACTACATAAAATTGGCAAAAAGATGGATATAAAAAAAAGGGGCGAAAAGCTGTCAAAAACGAAAAGGAAAAAGAAAAGTGCCGACGTAACACTAATTTAACGTGCACAGTGCCGCACTTGTTCAACTTCTACAATTACCCTCAGAACAGCAGTTATTTACATAACTGCCACTCAATGTGGGCATAAACTACGATGCCACATCGGAGCCGACCATGAACCCATTATGTGAATATCGACCCTACGTAAGGTCGGTAGGCCGACCCCTGACCACGAATGTGGGCCTAGTAACATCCAAAATATGAGGCCTGACCAGACGCGACCAGCGTAATGAGGACAATGAAGGCTTCAAGAACTTTCCAAATAACCCTCCGGTATACCGTGATTGCTACGGGTTGGCCCACACCACTACCCGGAGTGCCATTAAAGTGCACACCTGAGAGCACAACTCTCACACAAGAGCGCATCTCTCAAGATGTCTCTATTGAACTGGGTGAATTTCAAAATCACGCAAAGGCCTTCGGGATGGTTTACCAAAACCACCCGACACCAACCTATTCAAATGCCCCCTGGGGGCGGCCATACGAATCAAGCTGACTCTCGGGTTACTTGAACCTCCATATAGGTAAGAAAACCTCCAGCAATGCATCCAGGGCCCTTGGGATCGTCCTCCGGGGTGCCCCAAGACTTCCACACTTTGATAATAAAATAACGATCGAGTTTGGATTCGACCCTTGTCACGGAGGCACCTTGAAGACAAAGGGGCTATTGTTGAGGCTAGGCCCGAATCGTATAGAACCGACTCTTTACCCAAAGGCCGAGCCCAATAATTGAGGTAGGACCACCGAAAGGAGATAGCGATGCCAGGTGAGGTCCAATATCTTTTGGGATTGTATACTGAAAGCATATATGATTAAGAGTTTTGTATACTGGTCTTCATATATGTGTTGCATCAACAATGCTCGCTATCTGATATAACAATGAACATACAACGAACTATAATATCCTATTATCTTGTCGATGGGGATGATCATATGGTGTGTAGTAGATCACATGGCTCGATTGACCTAGCGAGATATAAATAGTATCGCAGCTGAGACAATCCCTAGATAGGTTGTTGGTTTAAGCTGCGGCACATCAGTTTAGAAGTGAGGTATTCCTAGCTACTTGAATGTGCCAGCACATCTTTATGTATTGATGGAATCAATAGTGGGATGTGACATTCTAAGTGACATATGAATGAGCCAGATCCCTAACATACTTCCTATGATCGTAAACCTAACAGAAGGCTAATGGGCACACATAGATTGACCACACTTTGATTTGCTATGATGGTGAGTCTTTCATGTACTCTTATATCTGCATTTTGGGTGTTGGCAATTTGTGTGTGACCTGCTTAGGCTGGATGTGTAGGTAAACATAACCGCTTCAAGATGGTGACATTCCCTAATGAGCTCACAAGGTTCCTTATGCTAAGTCCTACAGGCTGAATTGTTAATTCAAGCATAAGTGAAAAGGAGTGAGTGGTACTAATCATGAAATAGGATATTAATTAATTGTGGCTAATTGTCTTATGCCATATTAATTAATGAATGTCTAAAACCTTAAATATGTGGATCATGTTAGTTTAATGCAACCCTTTCCTAATTATGTGATAATAAAGGGGTGAGTCAGGATTATTACCGTGGTGAAGGTTAAAACAATGTTTTATTAATTAATTATGTTCTGGGTTGAACAAGGGAGAATTAATAAATAAAGAGGGCTCACTTTATTATTTGCATTTGATCCCTGGTCTGGCCCAATCACTGCTCAAAGCCCATTGGCATTAAGGTTTCTCAAGCCCTAGTACTATAAATACCGTTTTCTCTCTATCAAATCATTATTAGGTTTAATATTCAACACAGAATATTGAGGGAAGAGAGAGAAAGGGGTGATGACTATCATTAGGGAGGAACTCATCGATTCTCTAGATCTCTGATTCAACTCGATAGCGCATCCTCACCAGATTTCCGAGGTGCAAGGGAAAAGATCAGAAGATCAGATCTGTAGGAACCCCAATCAACTCATTTAACCGTCATTATTCAATCCTCATGAGTTGAGGTATTCCAAATTCCATCTATTGCAATTGATTTGGTAGAAGCATGCTCAGGTTCGCCTGATTTATTTAATTTAAATTTATTTTCGATATCCTAAGAAAGATCCTTTGCAAGTTAATCCAAAGTGACAACTCTCATTGTCTATTGTAGACTCGAATCCTACAATTGGTATCAGAGCCAAGTTCTAGTTCTTAGGCTCTATCATCGATAAATTGTGAATAAATAAATATTTATCTTCATGGATGGGTTTAAAATTGTTGTGGATGGTTTTTATTCTCGTGACCTTCTCATTTTTTTATTTTGTTTGCACCACGAGAAAATCCGTGGTTAGATTGATAGGGAAAAATCTGTAATAGATCTAGATCTATTTTTTTGTATTTTTTATTTCAATTTGTAAAAATATTCAAAAATCAAGTTGAAGATGAAGAACAAGATTTCCAACAACATTTCAACCACTAGCCACCACCCACCGATGACCGGCGACAGGCGGGGGACGGCAGCGCACGTGGAGGGCGGCAGCGGTGTGCAGGAAACCCTTAGGGTTTGGCATGTGTACGGCTAGGCTGCCTCCCACCGCGTGCGTGTACCTTCTCCAACCACCAGCAAACATCCTCGGCAAGCCTTGGGTTGCGTGCAGCCGGCAGAGGAGTAGGGTTTGCGGCGGAACCCTAATCACGAGGGTGGCAGGCATGGGCGACAAATCCTAGGGTTTGTGCCACGCGTGGCTGGGCCGCGACTTCGCCGGCGTTCATGAGCCATGTCTCTCCTCTCTCTCTTTGTTGCCTTCCACGACGACGATGATGGTGGTGTCGGATGGCGGGGCCGCGTGTAATAGGCGCTCGGTAGTTCGCAGAAGCCAGCAGCAGTAGCTTCAGACATCGCTGGTCACGTCCGAGGTCCCTCCTCCGGCCAGCGACATCGCGAGGGTGGTGGCTGGCGTGGGTGGCATGGCTGCGGGTGTCTGAGGCGGTGGCGCGGAGGCTGCTATGGTGGCTGGCGGCAAGGGTTTCAAACAAACCTTAGGGTTTGAGCAGCTGGGCCTGTTTTAGGGCTCCCCAGCCCGGAGGCTGCCCAGTTAAGCTGTGAACCCTAGTTCTGGCCCACTATGCAGCCTTGTTTGCAGTTTTTCAGTGGGAGCCAAATTCTGAAGATCTGTATCAGAAATTAATGCCTTGTAATAAATAGGTTTTATTTGTAATTGCATCAGAGGGGCCACGAGAGATTTTTATTTGTTTATTTGATTATTTTCTCGTATGATGTGATTTATTATGTGCGCACTAGTAAATAATTAGACAAGCATGCTACTGCTTTATTATTTATTTTAAAAGCATGTTGTAATTTTAAATTGTTGTGCATGTTTTTATGTGATTTATTTTATGTTTTTAATTGTGTCTATAAATTTCTGAATCATAATTAATTTATGATGGAATTTTAGATGTGACATTATTTATGAGTCATAAAATAATGTGTGCGCATGAAACCTTTAGAATTTAAAATACTAAGCTGGATTTTGGTTATTTTCAAACTAAAATCATTAGACCTCCACAAATACGACTTCTCATTAGAAGTAAGGCATTTCGAAGCGTAAACGTCTACTCGGGTAGCTTGCTTTAGAAATAAATTACCAGTTCTAATGCGAAGAGGTTTCCAAAATTAAACATTTATTTTAAGATGAGAAGTGGGAGCCTCTAAGCAAATGTCTACTCAGGTAGCATGCATTGAGATAACTTTCACAAGTCTCTAAGATTAATTTAAATGGGATAACAAAGGATGTAAAGGGCATGCAGTATGGGTCGAGTACGTATGCTAAATCGCCCTTTTACATTCGGAGTTAGGATTGTGGTTATTTTGACTTAGGTGTTGCCTGGAGTATAACTCATTTGTGATGTCCCTGCTCCGGATAGGTGAACATGGTCTTAGAATCTCCAATATTAATTTCTTTTGTCATTGGATACGTGACATGTTAAGAAATTAAAAGATCATTTTTGTCTGGTTGAGCATTTATCGTAAATGTCTACTCAGGTAGCTTGCGATAGATTAGCTTGGGGAATTGGAGGGAACAAATTGTATTGTTTTATCTAAAAGTTACTATGCATATTTGTTTCAATTGTTCTATTGTATGTTCTCATGTTCCGCTTTACTGTTTTTTAGATATGTCTGTTATTATTCGTATATTGGCACAAAATCCCTTGGAGGGTTCGAATTTCCTGGAATGGAATGGCGCATGGAGCGATGTATGTTTGCCACTCAGACTATTTTTGTGTTACTCGTGCCTCGTCCGACTACGATTTCGATTGAGTCTTTTGATTCTTCAAAGGAGTCCTTTGAAAAATGGATGATGAACAATGATAAGCTTTTATAAATGTTCAGGTCGTCCATGATTGAGGAACTCCGCCTCAAGTATCAGTCTTGCATTGATGCGGTTGAGATTTGGAGAGATCTGATCAAGACTTATGGAATGTTTGGGCACACTGCCAGTGCCAAGTTTATAATACAAATTGTAAACTGTAAAATGGCCAAAGGTGGTAAGGTTCGGGAGCATGTTTTGCACATAAAATACCTCAGGAGATTTCATATCTTGAATGGTAGAAGTATGAGTGATCAATTGTTGATGGATGTCATACTTGACTCCCTTCTAGAATCTTTCAATGATTTCACTTCTATTGCTAATAACAAGGAGTTTACTTTTGATCAACTGATCAACTTCTTGGAGGCTGCTCAGTCAACTAATGAATTCTTGTCTGTTGCTATGTTTGATCATCACTTTCCACTTCCAAGTGTAGAGGATGTGAGCATGGAGGAAGCATTTGATGTTGCTCCTATTGAAAGATTTGGAGGTTTACAAAAGAAGGGTCTGTTAGTGTGCAAAAGGAAAGGTCACTGTAAAGTAAATTGTCCGGTGTTTGTGACCAAGGGACAAGGTACGTCATCTTCTGCACTAGTCATTGAAACATTTTTAGCATCGGTTTCTATCCATTCGAGGATAGTGGACACTAGAGCTACTGATCATGTTTGTTACTCTAATGTTCAAACAAACCAACAGTGAAAGAGGCATATAATTTGTCTAACCAACAGAAAAGAAATTTTTCTTCAAGTGAGGATATAACATATCTTTGGCACTTGAGACTCGGTCACATCAATCTTAAAGAGAATCAAGAAACTCATTGATAGTGGAATTATGGATCCAATCCAGGTAGTTCCACATAGATTTTTTGAGTCTTGTATAGAGGGGAAGATGACGACCAGTCCTTTCAAGGCAACTGATTCTCAAGCAAATGATTTATTGGACCTCATTCACTCTGATCTATGTGGACCTATGTCAACACAAGACCGTGGTGGGCATAGATACTTTGTCACCTTTATAGATGACTACTCTAGGTATGGACGCGTTTATCTACTTCACTATAAGTCTGAATGCCTTGAGAAATTCAAGGAGTTCAAGGCTGAGGTAGAGAAGAAGTTAAATAAGACCATAAAGACACTGCGATCTGATTGTGGTGGGGAGTACCTCAACAATGAGTTCTTACAGTATCTAGCAGATCAAGGGATCACCTCCCAGTGGACTGCACCTGGCACACCTCAGCAGAATGGTGTAGCAGAGAGAAGAAACAGAACTCTGTTAGAAATGTTTAAGTCAATGATGAGCTATGCCAGCTTGCCCACTTCCTTTTGGGGGTATGCACTAGAAACAGTGGCATACTTACATAACTTAGTTCCTTCTAAATCAGTTCCTAAAACTCCGGTTGAACTCTGGTATGGACATAAGCCCGCTTTGTCCAGGTTAAGAGTATGGGGTTGTCCAGCATATGTGCTAAATAAGGAAGCTGAAAAGTTAGAAGGGAGAACAAAGTTAATGTTGTTTGTAGGATATCCAAGGCGAACTAATGGTGGTTTATTTTATGATTCAAAAGATCAGAAAGTCGTTGTCAGTACCAATGCAACATTCCTAGAGGTTGAATTTGTAAGAAACCACATAACCAAAAGTGAAATTGTACTTCAAGAAATTGAAGAGAACAATTTAAATCCATTAGGAGAACCCCGTGGCAGTCTGAGCATACCTGGAATAAGTATGGGACCAGCTGCACGGCTGCTTGTGCAAGATGGTGAATCACAAGTGAATGCACCTAACAAAGACATATTAAAGGGGCCTCATTGTAGTGGAAGGCTGCCTCTGTAGGATGTGAGTCTACAATAGACAATGAGAGTTGTCATTTATTTCTTTAGTCTTTGAATCGTTCTAAGGGTATTTAAAAAACAAATCAAATTGAATAAATCAGGTGAACCCTAAACATGCTCCTAATATTTAATTGAAAAAGATGGATCTACGGAATACCTGAAATCTAGCGACTGATCTACAATCTAGATCGAATATGGCGACATTGAAGTAGATCTGGATGTGGGATCGATCAAAGCAATCGTGTTCCGACAGATCTGATCTTCTGATCTATTCTCTTGCTCCTCGGAAATCTAGTGAGGATACGCTACCGAGTTCCACCAATCCTCAAAGAAGTCGATCACTCTTCCTTGAAATGGTGTAAGTGTTGTGTAAACTAATGTTTTAGATCTAAAGAGAGAAAGACTTATATAATGCTAGAGTTTGCAAAAACCCTAACCCTAATGGGCTCAAGCAGTTTGTGGGCTAGACCAGGGACCAAATGCAAATAATAAAGTGGGCCCTCTTTATTAATTAATTCCATGTCTAACCCAGAACATAATTAATTAATAAAAAATTGTTTTAACTTTCACAACGGTAAGAATGCTGACTCACCCCTTTATTACCACGTAATTTGGAACGAGTTGCATTAAACTTGAATGATCCACATATTTAAGGTTCCGGACATTCATTAATTAATTTGGCTTATGACAATCATCCATAATTAATTAATTTCTTATTTCATGAGTAGTACCACTCACTCCTTTTCACTTATGCCTGAATTAAATAATTCAACCTGCAGGGTTTAGCATAATGAACCATGTGAGCTCCTCAGGAAATGTCACCATCCTTAAACGGATATGATTACCTGCATGTCCGGTCTAATCAGGCCACACACAAACCACCACACCCAAGATACAAGTATAACAGTACATGAAAGACTCGCCACCATAGCAAGTCAAAGTGTGGTCAACTTGTGTAAGCCCCTTAGTCTTCCATTAGGTTTAAGATCATAACAAGTATCTAGAGATCTGGCTCATTCATATGTAAATTAGAATGGCACATCTCACTGTTGATCCCATCAATACATAAAGATATACCGACACATCAAGTAGCTAGGATAATGTCACTTATGAACTGATGTGTTGCAGCCTAAACCGACCGCCTATCCAGGGACTGTCTCAGCCGTGATACTGTTTATATCTCGCTAGGTCAAACGAAGCATATGATCCTCTGTGATCTCCTAGACACCATTTGATCACCCATATAAGTGAGATAATAGGATATTATAGTTCATATCGTATGTTTGTTATATCAGATAGCGACTATGTTGATGTAACACATTTATGAAGACCGGTGTATCAAACAAACAAACTTAATCATAAATACTTTTAGTATACAATACTAACAGCCTCGGTAGCCTGAGCGGTATATGTTCGTGGGAGAGTCTTCAGACTTAATCCCTGAAGATGGGCTAGATGATATCGACCCATGGACATACGATGAAGCTATGAGTGACAAGGATGTTGATCAATGGCGTCAAGCCATGAATTTTGAGATAGAATCGATCACATCTATGGATGTTTACCAGAAATCCTTACTAACAGATGGTTTTTGGGCCATAGGCAGTAAGTGGATATACAAGAGGAAGAATGATTTGAATGGTAACATAACAACATTTAAAGCCAGGTTGGAAGCGAAAGGTTATAGTAAAAAAAAAGGCATTGACTATGATGAAACCTTCTCACCTGTTGCAATGTTAAAATCCATTCGAATACTTTTGTCCATTGCAGCACATATGGACCTTGAAATCTGGTAGATGGATGTCAAAATCGCCTTTTTGAACGGGTACCTTGAAGAAGGTCGTGACATCTACATGCAACAGCCAGAAGGGTATGTGCAGAAAGATCAAAATCATCTTGTTTGGAAGCTTAAGAAGTCACTATATGGACTTAAACAAGCTTCATGGTCATGGAACAAACGCTTTGATGATTTGATCAAATCCTATGTATTTTCACAATGCGAAAACGAGAGTTTAGTGTACCGTTTATGTGTTAGTGGAAGCGTGGTTTTTCTTGCTATCAAAGTCCTACGAAATCATAGGAAAAGGATGTTAAGCTTATCTTAAGGTGCTTACATTAACACTGTGTTGGCTCGTTTTAGCATGCAAAATTCCAAGAGAGGCTTGCTATCTTACTAACATGGAATACATCTTTCACAGTTACAGTGTCCTGTGACAGAGTAAGAGAAGAATGAGATGTCTTTAGTACCATATGCTTATGCAGTGGGAAGTCTTATGTATGCAATACTTTGTATGAGGTCAGATATCTGATATGCTGTTGGCATGGCGGCAAGAGATCAATCCAATCCCGGTCATGCACATTGGAATGCGTTTAAACACATTCTTAAATATATGAGGAGAACACGAGACTTATGTCTTGTATATCAGTGTGAGAACTTGTGTCCTGTAGGGTACACGGATTCGAATTTCCAAGTGGATCAAGATGAGAAGAGATCAACCTCTGGATATGTGTTTACCTTCGGAGGAGGAGTTGTATCTTGGAGGAGTGCAAAACAGATATGTATCGCGGACTTCACCATGGAAGCTGAATATGTAGCAGCTTCAGAAGCTTCAAAGGAAGCTGTATGGTTCCGGAAATTCCTCCTAGAGCTGGATATTGTTCCGAACTTGCCTAAAGCAATCACAATATATTGTGATAATGCTGGTGCAGTGGCAAACTCGAAGGAACCCAGGTCTCACAAGGCATCAAAACACATAGAAAGAAAGTACCACATCATACGAGAAATTGTAGCTAGAGGCGATGTGCAGATCCAAAAGACAGATACGAAGGAGAATCTAGCTGATCCATTTACAAAAGGCTTACCTAAAATAATCAATGAAGAACACGTTCGTGGTCTTGGACTAAAGATCTAAAGCCAGACACTCTGTGTCCTATTTTGTAATAGCTAGATTTTATAGACACACTCAATACTCTGTAAACGTAATGGTATTATGCTTTGAGTATAAGTGGGAGATTGTTGGGATTGTATACTGAAAGCATATATGATTAAGTTTTTTATATATTGGTCTTCGTGTTGCATCAACAATGCGCGCTATCTGATATAACAATGAACATACAACAAACTATAATATCCTATTATCTCGTCGATAGGGATAACAATATGGTGTGTAGGAGCTCACAGAGGATCATATGGCTCGATTGACCTAGCGAGATATAAATAGTATCACGGCTGAGACAGTCCCTGGATAGGTTGTCGGTTTAAGCTGCGGCACATCAGTTCATAAGTGAGCTTATCTTAGCTACTTGAATGTGCCGGTACATCTTTATTTATTGATGGGATCAACAGTGGGATGTGCCATTCTCAGTGACATATGAATGAGTCAGATCCCTAACATACTTCCTATGATCTCAAACCTAACAGAAGGCTAAGGGGCACACATAGATTGACCACACTTTGATTTGATAGGATGGCGAGTCTTTCATGTACTCTTAAATCTGCATTTTGAGTGTTGGCAATTTGTGTGTGGCCTGCTTAGGCTGTGATGGATTTTGTATACTGAAAGCATTTATTACAATGAGTATACAACGGTTTATTTCTCCTATCTGTTAACAATCGTACATGTATGAACAATGGTATCCTCTTGTCTCACTGATAGGGACGATCATACAGCGTGTTGTAGATCACAGAAGACAGTATGATCACTTGACCTAGTGAGACATAAACATGATCACAGCCGAGACAGCGTATGAGGATACGTCTGTCCGGATGGCTGCGGCATTGTCGGAATAAGTAGTCTGTCTTGGTTACTTGACATGCTGGTACGCAGAGGTGGCGTATTGATGGACCGCAGTGAGATATATTTGTCTGTCTGACATCAGCGAATAAAAGATCTCGTTATATTGATTGAGTCCAAACCCTAACGATGGTTCAGGGGTTTGCACGGGTTGACTGTTGCTTTGACTTGCCATGGTGGAGAGCCAACACAGCGCGCTCGTATATCCGCATCTTGGGTAACAGCAGTTCGTGTAGTACCGCCTGAGACTGAACTTAGGTAACCATATCCGAGTAATAGGATGGAGACATTCCCTGAGGAGCTCAATAACATTCATCGTGCCAAAGTCATGCAGGCTGATTAAGTTCAGGCACGAGTGATATGGTTTGAGTGGTACTACTCAGGAATAATAAAATATTAATTAATTGTAGTTAGAGCTTGTCAGAGGCTCCGATTAATTAATGAATGTCTGCTAACCTTAAATATGGGGATTCTCAATTAATGCAACCCGTTCTCACAACGTGGTAATAAAGGGGTAGGTCAATATTAATTCTGTGGTGAAAAAGAATTAATGTTAATTAATTAATTGTGTCCTGGGTTGTGGACATGGGAATTAATTAATTTATAGGTGCACTTTATTATTTGCATTAGGTCCCAGATCTGGCCTAAATAAATATGCTGAATTGAGCCCAGTAGCCCATCAGTGATAAAACCCTGGGTCTATAAATAGACTACTCTCTCTGGAAACCCTAGCCGGCTTTTTGATCACATTCAAATCAGTGAAACCCTAGAGGCAGAGAGAGTGGGCGCCGATTTCAACTGGAAGGGAGGAGAATTTCGATTCTGGTCCTGCTCAGAATACAGATCTGTGGAATCCTCACCAGTAGCAGATTTGATCAGCATTGGGATACAGATCTGAAGATCTAATCTGGAGAACAGATTCTTTTCTTTGTTCTTTCTTGTTTTCGAATTTGTTTGAAATTAGGGTTCTAATTTCTGTTTCCGCAGACAAATTCGGATTGCGTGGTTGAATTGGATTTTGGAATTCAAACGCAAAAGATCGGTACAGACACTATGGATTTACGGTAATCTCTCAATCCACAATTATGCATTAAATTCATAGGAGCATGCTAGGGTTTTGAGAATATTTAATTATGGGCAATATCCATAGATCGATCCGGTTCAGTTTGGCTTTGGTGATTCGGTTCACGGAAAAACCCTACAGGCTGGACGTGCAAGTAAGCATATCTGCTTCAGGATGGTGACATTCCCTAATGAGCTCACAAGGTTCATTATGCGAAATCCTACAAGCTGAATTTGTAATTCAAGCATAAGTGAAAAGGAGTGAGTGGTACTAATCAGGAAATAAGATATTAATTAATTGTGGCTAATTATCATATGCCAAATTAATTAATGAATGTCTAAAACCTTAAATATGTGGATCATGTTAGTTTAATGTGACCCGTTTCTAACTACGTGAAATAAAGGGGTGAGTCAGCATTGTTACCGTGGTGATGGTTAAAACAATGTTTTATTAATTAATTATGTTCTGGGTTGAACAAGGAAGAATTAATTAATAGAGAGGGCCCACTTTATTATTTGTATTTGATCCCTAGTCTCAATCACTGCTCATAGCCCATAGGTATTAAGGTTTCACAAACCTAATACTATAAATACCCTTTTCTCTCTATCAAATCATTATTAGGTTTAATATTCAACACCGAATATTGAGGGAAGAGAGAGAAAGGGGTGACGGCTATCAATAGGGAGGAACAGATCGATTCCTCTAGATCTATGATTCAACTCGGTAGCGCATCCTCACCAGATTTCCGAGGAGCAATGGAACAGATCAGAAGATCAGATCTGTAGGAACACCAATCAACTCATTCAACCGCCGTTATTCAATCCGCAGGAGTTGAGGTATTCCAAAATCCATCTTTTGCAATTGATTTTGTAGGATCATGCTTAGGTTCGCCTGATTTATTTAATTTAGATTTATTTTCGATATCCTAAGAATGATCCTTGCAAAGTTAATCTAAAGTGACAACTCACGTTGTCTATTGTAGACTTGAATCCTACAATATCGACCCCAAGGTAAACTCAATAGCGACCTCCATGATCAAAGCAAATGACTTCGATGTCGAGCCTGTCACTGACACCAGGCCACCAGATAAGAACAACTGGCAAAGATGTAGCAGCAGTAGTTACAATCGACCCCGAGATTTTTAGAGTTAGCTCAGATAAATTTGGGGTCGTAGCGATCTATCTTGGGTTAGTTAGAGCTGCATTTTTTGTAACGGACTCCTGCCCCTTGAGCCTATAAAAAGGAAACACTCATTAGATTTAGGGTAGGTTTTTTAGACACGTTTTGGCTAGTCAAATTGTTGTCACTTCATATTCTTATTCTCTTCTGTTCAATCTCGAACCTAGAGTTGGAAAAATTCAATATCGATTTGCGTGTTCTTGCCATTCAAATTGTACATTTATTTTTTATTTATTATGATATTTATTATTTTTCTAACTTGATTCTAAGGGGCTCGATCAATCGAATTTTGAACCTCAGCAGAAACAAAATGCGTCTTCAACAGTTCACACACATATTTGCGTCAATAGGTGAGAGAAAAGCCAAAAAAATGAGTTTTGCGTAGCTAATTTGCAGTAGGGTTGAAGATAGAATTATAACAAATTTGCGTTTGACTTTAAGTTTACAGTTGGGTTGGAGTTGCTCTTAAACTCTTCTTTCAGTCATATTTGATATTTTTTTTCTATCATACAATTTATTGGTCACAATATTAACAGTGTTGGCCCTCTTGATCCAGAAATTATAAACAATGGATGGAAAACATGAAGACTGAAGGAAAGAAAATATGAAAGAATTTTAAGGTTTTATTTCTTGTAAACAACTGTTACAAAACTCTATAAAACTGAATTAATTTCTCTAAACAATGAAAACTACTACCCCTATTTATAAGAAAACTATCATAGATAAACAAGGAAAAAAAGATAATTTAGGATATATCTATATCTCCCAAATTAGATTAGATTCAAATCCAAATTAGATAAGGAAATCAAATCTTTTTAGATAATGATTAAATCTTCAACATTCTCCCTCTTACTCTTTGAGTGGTTCGAGATCTCTAACTCAGAGCAAATGTCGCATCATTGCCAACGTTGGTGATGGTAAAGCTTTTGTTAGTGTGTCGGCCTTTTACTCATCAGTTTGAACGAACTCCACCTTGATCTGATCTGCTTCGACACATTTTCAAATGAAGTGATAACTTTTGTCAATGTGCTTGCTTCGACCATGGAAAAATGTATTCTTTATTAGTGTGAGTGCAGACTTGTTGTCGACAAAGAGCTTCATTATCTTCGATCTCGAACCAGTCAGTTGGAACAACAATCCATTCAACAACAACACTTGACATGTTGTTGTTGCTGCTGTGAGTTCCACGAGACAAGACAATCATTAATGTAGATTGTCATGCTTCTTGTGTTTTTTCGATCATCTAAGTCACTTGCAAGATCAATGTCAGAATAATTCATTGTCTCTTTATCGCCTCCTTCTCCTCTTCAAAACACTATTCCAAAGTGCATAGTGCCTCGAAGGTATCATAGAACCTGCTTCATTGCCTTGTGATGCATCTCCGTATGCATCTTCATAACTCTTAGAGCAACTCCAACTACATAGGAAAGATCTGGCCTTGTGTGAAGTAGACAACATAGAAAGCCGATGACTCTTTGATATTCTGTCTCATCGACTAGTTGTCCTTCGAGATCTTTGTGGAAATGAGCCCTAGGCTCCATTGGTACTCTTGTAGAGTTACAATCAAGCATCCCGAACTAGGTCAGTGCCTTCTTGGCATAAGTTGACTGCTTGATTGAAATACCTCCCTTGAACTGAGTCACTTCGATCCCTAAGTAGTACAATAGCAATCCGAGATCACACATCTCAAACTCTCTCATCATCTGCTTCTTGAAGATTCCGACTGCCTTTGGATTTTCACCTAACACAATCAAATCATCCATATAAATACCAACTATCAATCTTGAGTCAGTGCTACCTCTTGTGTACACTGCTTGTTCTTGTGTACATTTTTTGAAACCTATCTACTTCAGACTTTGATCGAGCTTCAGATTCCAAGATTCAGGTGCTTGATGAAGGTCATACAGTGTCTTCTTTAACTTCAAGACCATGTGCTCCTTTTCTTTGACCTTGAACCCCTATGGTTGAGTCACTTACACCTCTTATTCGAGCTCCACATTCAAAAAGGATGACTTGACATGGAGATGGTGTACTTGCCATCCTCGATTATCTGCCTAGCAAAGAAGGACTCAAATTGTGTCCATTCGAGCAACTGGAGCAAAAAATTTATCAAAGTCAATGCCTTGTCGTTGCACATAGCCCTTCGCCACCAAGAGAGCCTTGTGCTGGATTACTTCTCCACTTGAGTTCTTTTTCAACTTGAATACCCATTTTAGCCCAATCGCCTTATGTCCGACAAATATTATACGAGCGACCAAGTCTCGTTCTTCTCAATGGCTTTGATTTTTTTGCCATTGTTTCTTCCAATTCTGGATGTCCAACTGCCTCATTGTAGCAAGACGGCTCCTCCGCCTCTACTAACAATGTTTTCTTGAAATTCTCATTGAGATCAACTCAAGGAGCTTCTGCCATAATTTCACTCAAATTTTCGAATCGAATTGGCACTTTATCACTCTCAAAGTGTTCTCCGGACCACAGTGATGACAACTTTTGATACCTGTCACTTTCTTGTTCATATGACTATTGTTTCTTTTTGGAGTTGACGAAGTGATCTCTTCTTCTGTGGTAGAGCTTCTCAGAGTCACTCCGTTTTCGAACTGGGTTGTTCAAACTCCTCCTTGTTCATGATTAACCTCCTTGAATACTTCGCAGGACTGGCCACCATCTTCAAAACAAATAATTCTGTTAACTCCTTCGTCCAACTAAAAAGACTTCCCTTTATCTCCTTTCATATGATTGTTGGCTCCATTATCTAGGAACTAAACATCATCAGGTTTCTCGAGTTGCTTTGGGTTCTCTTCTGAAACTGCCATAAGTAGAGTTGGCTCGATATTATCATCACGGGCGAGGTGAGCTTCATCGTTCTTTCTTGCTACTCAACATTGTGTTGAGTAGTGTCCCATCTTGTTGTAATTGTAACACCGGATGTGACTTTTATCTCGAGGAGCTCCTCGACCACCTTTCTCTAAACTTCTACCTTGGGTTTTATCTCCACGACCGCGGTTGCCACCCTCTGTGGGAAAATTTTTTTGACTCAGAAGATGACGACTCCCTGTCGTCTATTTTGGATCATGCTTCCCACTCCGCCTGAGTGAGAAGAACTTGATCTTCTTTCCTCCCTGCATCGGCACTCTTCTTGATTGTGCGCTCCTTGAAAGCTTTGAGCCTTTCAACCACATCTTAGAAGGGGAGCTCTTCGAGATTGAAGAACTTTACGATGCTTGCCACCACACAGATAAACCTTTCTGGCACTGTGTCGAACAACTTCTTCACTAGCGTCGAGTCAGTGAGGGTTCTTTTAAGGCTCGAGTGCGCCACAAACATTGTAATGGGTCGACCTGCATATTGATCGAGCGACTCATTGTCCTTCACATTGAATCGAACTCGCTCTTCAATGTCTGTATCCTTGCGTTCTTCACTCTATCTGCCCCTACGAATCTCGTTCTAATGCAATCTCAAACTTCCTTCGCCGTTTTCTTTCTAGCAACTTGCATGAAAAGATCTTTTGGAAACGTCTACAAGAGATGCGATTTTTCCTTCTTGTTGAATCGGGCGTCCACCCGTGCACCCTCAACTGGTTCGTCTGCTTCCCGGACTCCTTGATCTTTCATCATGACCTGCTCATGAATCACCCAACTGGTGTAGTTCGTGTGTGTCAACTGCTGGTACACAAACGAACCGCTCAACTTTTGTGCCCACTTTGCATATGCTGCTACCAAAGTCATGTTTTCCCAACTTATTATTTTAGGCATAAAATCGTGGCTCTGATACCCCTTGTTGGCCCTCATGATTCAAAAATCATAAACAATCGTTGGAAAACACGAATAAGTAAGAAAAGAAAATATAAATAAATTTTAGAGTTTTATTTCTTGTAAAAGACTGTTACAAAACTCTATGAAAACTGAATTAATTTCTCTAAACAATGAAACTACTAACCCTATTTATAAGAAAATTGTCACAGATAAACAAGAAAATTAAATAATTTAAAATATTTCTTTATCTTTCTAATTATATTAAATTTCTATCCAAATTAGATAAGAAAATCAAATGTTATTAGATCAATAAATAAATCTTCAACGAACAGTCTTTTTCAAATGAATTATCTTTACTCTTATTAAAATGTCATCCCCATTCCCATTTTTCAGGAACAAGGACAGAGAAAACACAAGAAACTATGGATGTGACCGCATGCATTGAAATAAAAAGGGGAAGTAGTGTGTGTAAATGAGAGAGAGAGTGAACATGTGGTTCCATTCTTTGAGTTTGGTCAAAAAGAATCCTAAATGCATGTGCATCTGCACCCACACTTTAATCAATAAATTTGTGGATTTTTGGATGAAGAAAGATGATGTCCATCCAAGGCAAAACACCCCTATTCTTGAATCAATTATTCATCTCCCTTTCATAACAAAGCCACAACTAAAATAGATTCATAGATGTTTGGATTGTGTGTAACATTAATGGAGGTGAAAGAGACAAGTTATATGATTTCTACCCACTTCACCCTTTCTACACATAATTATGATGATTTCACTATTCATGTTAATTATTAAATAAATTAGAAACAATGTACTAGTTCACATAAATATTCTATATAAAAATGTAAAATAAAGTTGTCGAGACTCGAGATGTCACAATGTGGATGAGCGCTCCCCTTTTCAACATAAAACTTTTGGCTTCTTCAAGAATTTCTTTCGGTTACCCATCACTTCAATTCTTTATCTCTTCTCATTTGCTTCAAAATTCAAATAATGTACTCATCTACAATCTTCGCTCCAAATTCTAATTCTAAAATAAGAAAAGAAAACAATGGTATTGAATTCATAACTTTTGATTTTCGAGCATTTTATGAAAATTATATTCCTTATGATAAGGGTTAAAACTTAAAAGCAATCACGTTCATTAAAAAATGAATCCATTAACCAAGTCTATGAATTTCAGCCTTGGAAGACCTAATCCTGCCACAAAGATTCTTGATAATTCTATTTAATTAGATAGTATAGAAGAACCCCAAATTAAGATTTTTGAAGATTTCATTGAGTTAGACATCTCTAAATATCAAGATTATCAGATAGATTAACTAAAAATCTACAAGTAAACTCCTAAAGATATAGTGATCACAAATCCCTTGTTTATCAAAGATTATCCCATATCCATATCTATAGTTATGTATAAATAGATCTCTATATATCCATTGTTAATGGTGGAATTTTGCAAGGCTATTTTAAATAAGAGTACTAGATAATTTAAAATAGAAAAACACAAATTAATCGAAGTAAATGCTTGATCGAAAATAGAGCTGAAATACTTTGCTTTTGTTGATTTATTTATTGCTTGAATTCAATGTGTCTATTACAATAAATGCGGATCCTATTTATAGAAATCTAATTGAGCATGCTTCTTTTCACCAAGAGTCTCGCCACTTCGGTCGAACAGGCGGCTCGAACAGTCGCGCCTATTGGATTGAGCTGTTTTGACTGACATCTTGTTAACTTACTGGTTCGAACTATCCTTTAAGTAGCTCGAACATTTCCCAAGCTCGACAATATTAGCTCGGCCAAAAGTCCATTTAATTTGAACTATGTCCCTTGGAGATTTCAATCTTCTGTGGACTTGGGCCTTTTTCTTTGATGAACTCCAAAAATGGGCTTGCTCATTTTCGGGTTATAACAATAGCCCCCCGACTCTCGTCCGAACTCCTTCAAAGTTCAGCGAAGCCGAAGTACTCAGTCTCGATCTTAAGTGATGCATTATCCTGCAAAACATCAAAGAAGAAGCAATTTTTTCCCTACCCCGAAATATATTCAAGGATGTTCAGGAAGTAAGAATATTTTGTAAGGAGCGGTAGCTCTCTTTTTAGATGCGATGTTCGTCTTATGATTATTTTCGAACCCATGACTGGCTAGATCCGGTTCGTCTACAAAGAATGCTCTCTGTGGGATTTTAGAAAATGACATGTGATCTCTCACAAGTCAATCGAGGAGCGACCTCGAGCCCATGGGCATGCTATGCCGAAATAGACCCTGGCTGTTTACTAGGTTAATTATTTCGGTTTCATAGCCTTCGAGGAACTTTGCAGGCAGAAGTTATATTGACCTCGACATTCTAAGTTCCTCGGGAATTGTTGGCTGACCCGGCCAAGGGCATCATTGCCTGATTTTTTCTTTTTAATGGTCGAACAATTTTTTGTTCGACTCAATTTTTTGTTTCGAACTTATTTACCAAAATACGGTCATGTTCGAATTTATATCTCGCTTACTCCGAACAAATTTTTGTTCGAGCAAAAGTTTTTTTTTTGAATTAGCCGAACAACTTCTTGTTCGAGCCAACTTTAGTTCGAGCTCGTTCTATCGCCGGAAGACGATTGGAATTCTCTTGGGCGGGCCTTTCAAATTTTGAATTTTGAAAATTTTGATACGCGTCCTTCTCCGATTTGTTTAATTCGAAGGTCTGGTGCGAATTTCAAGACAATATTTTCTATAAATAGCCCAATTTTTCAATTTTTACTTTTACCTCTGGCACCTCGGACAATCTCTTCGGACCAAGACTTTTTACCGAGCTCTTTCGATCCTTGACTCAGGGTTAGTTTACTTTTACTCGTACTGTTTTCCTTGTGGCATGATGAGTAGTTCAAGTAGTAACTCGAGCAATGGGAGTAGTAGCTCGGACCCTAACAGTAGATTAAGTCAAGAGAACCCTCAGCCCTCAGGTTCAAACGAACAACACCCTGGTACCTTGGGTAGGAAAGATCCGGACCCCAATAATCCTGAGGCCGAGGATCAGAATTCCTCTTTCGAGTTTTCTTTAGAATGTTCTTCGGGTTTTACCCCGGTATTTTTCCTCCTCATTCTGACCGAAACATAGAGGGATCATTAAAAGTTATTCCATCTGACTTAGATCGTCCCAAGCTTGACAGGATTTTTAAACTTTATGGTGTGTCAAACAGACTGAATGTCATTGCGCCTGAAAGTGATCAACGCGCTCACCGACCTCCGCTCGGTTTTATGGCTTTTTCTGCTCGAACTTTCGAGTACGAAATCCGACTTCCCCTTCACCCATTTTTTGTAAATATTTTAGAGTATTATAACATAGCTCCAATTTAACTCTCCCCAATTGTCTGGTGTCACATGCTCGACACTTATCTAATTTTCCGAGATGCCCAGCTCGAAGAGCCCACCATGAGAGAATGGAATGACAATTATAATTTAATTATAAAAAGTGGAGAGGAGTATTATTATTTTTCAAAACGTTCTCACCGTCCGACCCCCTTGGTAATGGGTACAAAGTCGAACTCAAAAAAATGGATTCAGACATTCTTTTTTGTCCAGATTCCGAATGACTTTCCTAGACTGAGTGGAGTGCTCCGAACTCCGACCAGTACGTCTTACTTTTTTTATCTTCGAACTTAACTTTAATGTCTCACTATCTGACCTTTTCTTTTGACAGGGCACAAAAGAGAGGCTCTTTCGGACTACGAGCTCGGACGAATCCAGAAAGCATATCACCAATCTCCTCAAGATTTCGACACTCCCCTTGGATACCGATCTTTAAGTATCGCCGGTATTGACGACCCAATGGAACGCCTGAATCACGAAGATCTGTTAAAATTCGAGCAAGAGCAGAAGCAGAAGAGGAAGAAGCAAAGAAAAAAGAAAGAGACTGTTCCGAAGGGCCTTGGTCCTGGTACTCAAAAGCCAATGAGCCAAGCTGCTGAGGGTACCTCGAATACCCCGAAATCCCCCACTCCTACACCTACTGCAAACCCGAAAGCGGGCAAAAGAGGACGGGGCTCGGGTTCACCCAAAAAGGATGAAGCTCGACCTCTTGTGCACCAAAGAGGGACCTAGGAGACCGCCTTAGAGCGTGAGATTTTTTATCTTACCGGGGGTGAAAATGAACGAGCCATCGTCTACCATCCTGGAAAAGATCACATGGTGGAAGGTGTGGAGACTCCGGTCGGAAAACAGGGTCGAGCTAAATCCATAGCCTCGTTTCATGCTTTTGCCGAGCTGCTTCTCCAAGGTCCGCCTTGGCCGAAGAAGTCCCCGACTCGAATTAGCTTCCTTGAAAATGCCCAGATGTGTCTCATGGTAAGTTATATTTTGTTTTCTCTATTTTTGTTAAATATTTTGCTTCTTCTTCGGTTAATCTTTCTTCACTTCAAACTATTCTCAGGGCCTCTGTGGAATGGCCGAGGACTTCAACAGTTGCCTCCGCAACCTCCAGGCTGAGCGCAAAGACCTCATACAGGTCGAGAAGGAAAAGAACGAGATCCTTCGGGAGAAAGATCATCTTGTCTCCGAGCTATCGATTGCGACCACAGACCTTAAGAGTTCTCAGGACTTGGCCGAGCAATTGACCAAGGATCGACAATTGGCTGTCGAAGAGTTGGCTCGAATTAAGGACCGTACCAACAAACTCACGGAGGATCTTCAGGCGGAGGTGCAGGCGCGTATTGAAGCTGAGGTGAAGCTGAAAGCTGAACTCGAACAGGCCAAGGCTGCTCTTAGTTCGGCCCAGACGACTGTAGAAGGCCTGAATTTTACAAGACTGCTTGGAACTCCTTCCGGTAGTGCCACCTTCAAGATGATGGAGGATTTGATCCGAAAAAAGGTAAAGGCCACCATGAAGGATAGACATCTGGAGCTCGACCTCAGCATTGTTTACTCGACTCCAGCTACTTCTGAAGAATCCGAAGGGGAGGAAGAAGAGAATAATCAAGAAGATGAAGCCTTCTCGAAGCAGTTGGAGGACAATCTTCAGGGGGACAAGCAGCCCAATTCGGAGGGTCTAAACCCAAATCAAGATCAGCCAAAATAGAGCAGGCCGAACTGAAGTGTGACCAAGCAGCTTGTCTTTGAAATTCCTGAATTTGTAATCTTTTGTAATTTGATATGATGATGCAAACATTTGTTTGACTGTTGTAAAGATCTTTTCATTGAATGGATTTATTTCCTTTATATTGATTCTTATTCTAGATTGCCACTGCTTGGAAGTTCGAACAACCTTAAGGAAAAAATGTTAATAACCTTGAGATCAGAATAACTTTGTGATTTAAAATTCTGAAAATCAATAATCAATCATAGCTCGAATCGACTCCATACTATACATGACTTATTTGATTTGAACTATTTACAAACAAAAGATCGAGCTACTAAAGTTAGAATATATTTCAACTCTTTCTACAACTATTATCGCAGCTCGGACGTTTTTCTGGTCGTACTGTTATATTCCAGCTCGAAGAATTCGAACATCCTTTTAAAAATAGTATTTTTTTTCAAATACTTAATATTCCATGCGTTTGGAACATCTTTACTTTCTGGGGTTCTCAATCGATAGGCTCCATTTCCAACCACTGAGCTGATTATGTATGGACCCTCCCAGGTTGGTCTGAGTTTTCCCGTATTGATTTCTTGAGTATTTTGGGAAACTTGTCGTAGGACCCAATCTCTAATTCGAAAAGCCCTTAGCTGAACAAACTTATTGTAAAATTTTTCAACGATCCTTTGGTTCCTTGTCATTCGGCCGGATGACTCCATTCTTTGTTCGTCCCTTAACTCTAATAATTCGAAGAGTTTTCCTTGATTCTGTTCCTCGTCGAATAGCTCGACCCTAGGACTTCCTTGGATGACTTCGATAGGAGATACCGCATTAACTCCATAAGCCAGTGAAAAGGGTATTTCCCCGGTGGCTGTTTTAAAAGTTGTTCGGTAGGCCCAAAGTAATGCTGGAAGTTCCTCAACCCATGCTAATTTTCTGGCTGCTAATTTTCTTTTAAGAATGTTGTTAATTGTTTTATTGGATGATTCAGCCAAACCGTTAGTCTCCAGATATCTTGGTGTCAAGAACAATAATTGAGCTCTAATTGTTTCACAATAATCTTTAAATTTCTTACTCGTGAATTGCCTGCCATTGTCCGTGATGATTTCCCGAGGTACTCTGAATCGGCAAATTATGTTTTTCTATAAGATGTTGATCATCTCGGTATCTCGTTCTCTGGAAAGTGGCTCGACTTCGACCCATTTGGTGAAGGAGTCTATGGCAACTACTAAATATTCTTTTTGACCTTCTGCCTTAGGTAGCTTTCCCACAATATTGATTCCCCATCGACAAAATGGTCAAGCATGGGTGTTCGAATGGAGTGGTTCGGCATGTAGATGTGTTGAGTTCGCATACCTCTGACCACTGTCACATTTCTGAACTACCTCCCCAGCAACCTTCTTTAGAGTTGGCCAATAGAATCCTGCTGTTAGAGTTTTATGAGCCAAACTCCTGCAGCCCGAATGATTTCCACAGCTTTCGGTTGTATCTCGGCTAAGACCGAGGTGCTATCTTCTTCGGATATGCACTTTAGTAAAGGTCCCTGAAAAGATCTTTTGTACAGTTGTTTGTCAAGAATGGTGAATTGAGCTACTCTTCGAACAATCCGAGCTGCTTCGGCCTTTGATTGTGGAAGAGTTCCAGTGGTTAGATATTTCTCGATTGGGGTCTTCCATGAATTTTGAATGTCATCCACCGGGCAAACTTCCCTAGGATCATATTCCCGATCTCTCGTAGTTGGCCAGAATGCTACGGTTAATGGAATAGTTCGAGTTCCATTCGAACTCGTGGCCGCTGCTAGGCTTGCTAAGGCATCGGCATGAGAGTTTTCTTCCTGAGGGATGTCAGATACTTCTACTTTCTCAAATTTAGATTCGAGCTCTTTTGCTAGCTCATGATAGGATAGCATTCGAGCGTCTCTAGCTTTAAATTCTCCTCGGACTTGATTTACCACGAGCTGAGAGTCGGACTGAATTTTTAGCTTCCTTACTTTTAGATTTAGAGCTAGCTGCAGTCCTGCAATGAGTGCTTCATACTCAACTATATTATTCGTGGTTCGGAATTCGAAGTGGATTGCCCTTTCAATGACCCAATTTTTGGGGGATACAATTATTATCCCGGCTCCACTCCCCTTAGAATTGCTGGATCCATCAATGGATAGGGTCCAGAATTCTAAATTCTCCGAGGTGGGTCCGAACTCTATCTCGGCTGCCATTTGGAGCTCACCTGTGTAGTCAGCGATGAAATCGGATAAGATTTGAGATTTGATAGTATTTCATGGCTCGAACTGGAGCCCATAGACCCAAGTTCAATTGCCCATTTCATCATTCGTCCAAATAGATCGGGCTTTGAGAGTATATGCCGAATTGGGAATGAAGAGACCAACTTTATAAGGTGTGATTTGAAATATGGTTTTAATTTTCTAATTACCATAACTAGAGCCAATACGAGCTTTTCAAGAGTAGGATACCGAGTTTTGGCATCTAAAAGTGTTTGACTGACATAATAGATAGTGTGTTGGTTCCCCTCTATTTCTCTTATTAGCTCGGCACTTATGGCTTTTTCGAGACGACCATGTATAACTGTAGCTCTTCGTTCGGCTAGACTTTTGACATTACTGATGGACTTGTTAAGTATTGTTTTAACAAGGTGAGCGCTTCGTCACATTCCCCTGTCCATTCGAACTTCTTAGATTTTCAGAGAAGAGAGAAGAATGGACTCATTTTGTCTGAATATCTTGTTGTAAATCTACTGACTGCCGCGAGCTTCCCAATCATCATTTGTATGTCTTTAACGTTCGCAGGAGGTTGGATGTTTCGGATAGCTCGGATTTGAAGTGGATCAGCTTCGATACCTCTTCGGCTTACAATATATCCGAGGAATTTTCTTGAGGTGACTTCGAAGGTGCATTTGGCGGGGTTTAACCTCATACTGAATTTTTGCAGGACTTCAAAAGTTTCGCCAAATGCGGAAGATGATCCTCGAAATTATTAGATTTTACCAGAATTTCATCAATATAGACTTCCATAGTTCGTCCGATTTGTTGCTCGAGCATTCGGTTCATCAATCTTTGATAAGTCGAATCGGCATTTTTAAGGCCGAATGGCATGACTTTGTAACAATATATTCCTTGATTAGTTATGAATGTCGTCTTCTCTTTGTCTGGTGGATACATCTCTATTTGGTTATATCCCGAGAAGGCATCCATGAAACTCATAATGTTGAAGCCTGCCGTAGCGTCAACGAGTTGGTCAATGTGGGGAAGTGGGAATGGGTCTTTTGGATAAGCCTTGTTTAGATCTGTATAGTCCACGCATACTCAATTTTTTCTGTTCTTTTTCTTGACCACTACTATGTTCGCGAGCTATTTGGAATATTTAACTTCTAGAATGAATCCCACCTCGAGCAGATTCTTGACCTCTTCGGCTATTGCTTTATTTCTTTCAGGAGCAAATCTTCTCCTTTTTTGTCTTACCGGTTTGTGCTTTAGATCAACCCAAAGTCGATGACTTATAATGGAAGGATCAATGCCCGGCATATCTCCATGTGAGAAAGCAAAATTTTCTCTATTCTGCGCAAGAAGAGCTTGCATTTCGGATCTCTCTGTTTTGGATAACCGACAAAGGTTGTCCGAGATGGATTTTGTTCGTCGATCTTAATCTCTAAAGTGCCCTCGATTGGCTCGGACTCCGTCATATGCACAGCCCAGAGGGTCACTTCGTAACAACTCCTCGAGGCGAGCTGATCGCCTCGTGTTGCTCAACCTCCCCAAGGTGTGGGAAATTTAATCATTTGGTGATAGGACGAAGGCACGGCTTTCATGGCATGGATCCATGGTCGACCAATCAACACATTATATGCCGAAGGGGCGTCAACTACTTGGAATCGAGTTGACAAATTTACTCCTTCGGCAAATACTGGAAGTATTATTTCCCCAAGGGAGTTCAACTTCTCTCCACTAAATCCAACGAGGGTGATCGGATTTTTGATTATGTTCCCTTCAGAGATCCCCACTCCTGGAAGAGTTTTGAGGAATATTACGTTGGACGAGGCCCCAGTGTCAACGAGGATTCTCTTGACTTGGCAGTTTGCTATCATCAAAGTGATGACTAGGGCATCATCATGGGGATGACGAGCTTCGGCTTCATCCTCCGCATTGAAAGATATTTCGAACGTAGATGCTTCGACCTGGTGAATCAGTTGATTTCTCAAATCTCGGCAATGCCTCTTTGTCGTGTCTCGGATGATCCGGTCAT
Organism: Plectranthus barbatus; assembly: GCA_026898455.1. Lineage (NCBI taxonomy): Eukaryota > Viridiplantae > Streptophyta > Magnoliopsida > Lamiales > Lamiaceae > Plectranthus > Plectranthus barbatus. Next base: position 22,411 of record JAPKLW010001049.1, on the reverse strand, counting down.
CGAAGATCCTCCAGTGAGGACATTGATGACCTTTTGAATTTCCGGATGCTTGGGCTCCTCGGGAAGGGGCTATTTATTTGCTCCGGTGGCTGGGGTCGGATCGTTTTGACCCCCCTTGTTATTCTTTTTGTTTCTAGTCCAAACTCTTCCTTTCTTCGTGGGTTTTGGATGAGTCAGGAGTCCCGCTGCCAGAAGTCTATCAACTTCTTGTTTTAAATCTCTACAGTCATCAGTTCGATGACCGTGGTCTCGGTAAAACTCGCAGTATAGAGACATGTCCCTATACTTGGGTCGTGTGTACATCTTCCTCGGCCAGTTGACCTCATTGCTAATCTTTTGCATTTCTCGAACAACTGTTCGAAGAGGCATCTTTTGCTAGGATTGCGGTGCGGTCGATACCACCTTCGTCCCCTGCTTGGATAATTCGGTTCGAGTAAGGTAGGGCTGCTATCGATTGCTAGCTCGAGTTTCACCTTTCTTGTCAGAATGGCTCATTTGGGCCTTGTCCTTGTTTCTCTGGCCGAAGTTTTCCTCTTAGACCTCCTGTCGAATTTGGGCTTCGGCCCGTGCTAACAATTCGGCCATGGTTGAGTAGGGATACTTGACCAACTTCCAAAAAAGGTTTGAGTTTCTCCTGAGACCTTTTTTGAATGCCGAAACTGTCGTTTCTTCGAGGCAGTTTGGGATGGTTACTTTCACTGCATTGAATCGTTTCAGGAAGTCCTAAAGGGATTCGTTTTCCTATTGGACGACCGAGTAAAGGTTGTCCGATCTTTTTAGTGCTCTTCGACTACTAGAAAAATGTTGGACGAAAGATCCGTTTAGCTCGTCAAATGTAGAGATTGAGTTCGGGGCCAAGTTCATGAACCATTGCATGGCCGATCTATCCATGCATGCCCCGAAACTTTTGCACATGCAGGCTTCTCGTTGGTGATCGAGAATCACCACGGTCTGCATCTTCATTTTGTAAAGTGTAATGAATTCATCAGGGTCAGTCTTCCCGTCGTATGCCTTTATATTCGGCATTGTGAACCGAGAAGAAAGCTGTACGGCCGAGATCCTTCGAGTGAAGGGGGATTCAACATAACTTTCCAGTGGTATACTTTTTGGTGGAGTTGGTGCCCTGGGGATTAGGAACATGAACTTTTGCATTTGCTCGAGTTGTTTCTCGAGCAATTTAATTTTTTTCCTGGGATTCTCTGTCTTCGGTTTGGGCCGAGCTACTGATGGGCTCGATTTTAGCTCGGGAGGCCTCTTCCTCGTCGTCTGTTTCGAGCAGAGGGGTTCTGCTTCTCGATCGTGTCTAGCTCTGCCCTTTATTATTGTCCAGTGCCAACTGTCGCCGAAGAGCTTCGACCTCTATTGTGACCCTTCTATTCTCTTCCTGAAGGTTTCGGAGCTCGTCCTCACGGCGTTTGAGTTCGGCTTCGAACTCGGCCGCACTTTGAAATACTCCATGTCCGAGTGGCTGGTTGTTGTTGTTGTTGTTGTCGTTGTTGTGTTCCATGATTACTTTATCTTTCTTTCTTATTCAGCCCTCCTTCTAGCGCAAATTGTTAATGGTGGAATTTTCAAGGCTATTTTAAATAAGAATACTAGATAATTTAAAATAGGAAAACACAAATTAATCGAAGTAAATGCTTGATCGAGAATAGAGCTGAAATATTTTGTTTTTATTGCTTGAATTCAATGTGTCTATTACAATAAATGCAGATCCTATTTATAGAAATCTAATTGAGCATGCGTCTTTTCATCAAGAGTTGCGCCACTTCGGTCGAACCGTCGCGCCTATTGGATTGAGCTGCTTTGACCGACATCTTGTTAACTTACTGGTTCGAGCTATTCTTTAAGTTGCTCGAACATTTCCCGAGCTCGGCAACATTAGCTCGGCCGAAAGTTCATTTAATTCGAACTATGTCCCTTGGAGATTTCAATCTTTTGTGGGCTTAGGTCTTTTTCTTTGATGGACTCCAAAAATGGACTTGCTCATTTTCGGGTCATAACATTCATAATTATATGTTTAATTCATTCCAGAAGACACTACTCACTACATTCAATGACACAATTCAACTATTCATTTTTGTAATGAGGATTCCACCTATTTTTTTAAAGATTAGGGTCAGATTAACCCTTAACTATTGAAATAAGAGCATATTCTCTATAATTATTTGAATAAATTAAGTCTCTTAACTATTAAAATGGACTCATTTAGCACTTTAAACTTTACAATTACTGTTATACTCTAATAAATATTTAAAAAATAAAACATGAAATCAAAATAAATATAATTTTTTAATAAATCTGAAATTAAAAAATTAAAGTTTAAAACAAAATTTGACATTTACAACAAAAATAAAATCAAGATGCTCTAATATGTAAGAATTCAAATAACAAAATAGAACTAGAAACATATTTTGGTTTTGTGATAAATCTAAAAATAAAGATCGATTAAATAAAAATAAAATAATAAAGATTATAAATATGGAAATAAAATATAAATTATTCAAGAATAAATAAAAATCAGATAGTAAACATTTAAAACTGAAACCTAAAATCAAAGCAAATAGGAGTAATATAGTTTTTAAATAAATCTGAAAATAAAAATCAAATTAAGAAAAATAAATATTAAAATTTGAGAAAAGACTCCTTTAAACGAGAAAATCACCGCGGACTACTACTCTTAGGGGGCGTTTGGTTTAAGTGTCGGAATTACTATGGGTATGGGTATAGGTATGGGTTTGAAAGTAGAGGGAATGGATGTGATTCATTCTTTTTTACTAAAGAAATTTTTTTTTTCATATAATTCCTCCCCCCTCTCTCTATATATATATGGCATTTATGGTAAAAATAAATTTGAAATAGAAGTAGACTTAATATTTTTAAAAATTAAGTTAGATTATAAAAATTTAAGATCTAAAAAAAATCTGAAATTAGTGAAAAAAAGTAAAGCACCAAAACAATATGATGCGAAGTTGGCGTACGATATTTTCAGATTTTTTTAATTTTTATGCCATATAAAAAATATGCAAGCGTAAATTCATTTTTTTAAAAGTTTTGACGCTAAATAAACTTTAAATGGTTTAATTTCAGAATTATATTTTATAAAATTTGTATTTATTTTAATTTCTGATTTTATTTTTAAATATTATTATTTTATTTTTTAGATTGAGAAATTATATTAACTTCTAATTCAACGAGGGTATAACAAAAAATTTTGAAGTGTTAAATAAGTCAATGTTAATAATTGTGCGGTTTAATTGATCCAAAAAGTCATGAAAGGTTTAATATACCCTTAATACAATAGTCAAGTGATTAATATGATCCTAATCCCCTTTTTATAATAATAATGCATTAATTTACAACTTACACACTCAGATATCCTCGAAGAAACTCGAACTCATAATCTCTCAGTCATAGCAAGGTGATTTCCATCTATTAATCTTCAATAATGGGGGTGTGATCTTTTGTTCTTCTTTACTTCTTGTTATTTATTTATCCTTTTAGATCATTTGTTCACAATAAAATCACTTATAACAATGTTTATTCTTGTTGTTGGGATTGGCAAACCTAATTATCCTACATTAGAGAACACAAGGAAATAATTTCAGTGAGATATGGAAAGAATATCGTTTATCTTATTTCCTTGTTGGACAATATTTATCCTTATCAGTATAGGATTTGGATAGGTATTAATCTATTTGAGATAGATTATGATTTTGATATTTTTACCATATCTAGATTTATATGCCTTATGGATCTAGGAATATGTCCTTATAAATACCCATGTTCCATATCATTGTAAACTTGTCCAAACACAATGTAGCTGGAGAGACTAGTTAGTCTAGAGGAAGAGTAGGGTTTGTGTTCTCTTATAACTCCGTAACCCTGCAATCATGTTCTTCACCTTGAATAATATATATCACTTGTGTAGGCTTGGAGAGTGGACGTAGAGCTTATGCTCGAACCACTATAAATCTTTGTGTTCTTTATTTTATGTTTGTTATTCGTGTGTTCAATCGCTTAAAATTACCACAAATTGGTGCGGTAAACGTGGAACAAACACGTGGTTAAAGTGATTGCATTAGGTTCAACCAATTTTCGAGGTGGAATATTTCACATGATCAAATGACTTCGATCTGTGGAGGATGAAAATGAGGTGATGTTGTACAACAAGGCTTGGCGGATACCTTGAAGGATGAGGATGTGTTGACCAACAAGATGACGAAACAACAGAAGAAAGAAGCATTGAAGAAGCTCATAGTGCTCGAATATTAAGCCTAGGAGACACAGTCTTGTGTTGCTTAAGGTTTGGAGAGAACAATCAACAGTTAGAGTCTTGGGCCCGACCTTGAATTAAATAATGAATTCAGGTTGTACATCTCACACGAGAAGCTACATGGTGTGAGGGAGGCTGAGATGGGCTTGGAGCCAACAAAGAACCAAGTTCGATGGAGCGGGGCTCTCGTAGTTCGCTGGCGCAGATCGGTTTCGATAGAGCAGGGCGCTCGAGGATCTTTGGAGCGAAGAACCAAATTTGATGGAGAAAGGCTCTCGAGGTTAGCTGGTGTAGACCGGATTCGATGGAACAGGGCTCTCAATGTTCGCTGAAGTTGATCAAGTTCGATGGAGCATCTTTGCACGTTCCAAGACCAGTTAGAAAGAGTCTATTATTCGAAATTGCTGGGACAAGTGTGAAGCTCACAATAAAAGGGACTGGTATGTGTTCAAAGCCTCACAATCAAAGGAATTGGTACGAGTTCGAAGCTGGTAGTTAGAGGCACTGGTTCGAGTTTGAAGCTCACAATCAAAATGACTAGTTCGAAGCTCGCAATCAAAGGGATTGGTACAAGTTGCTTGCAGTCAAGGAGACTAGCACAAGTTTCTTGTACTCATGAGGTTCGTAGACTTAGACTATGCATGGTGTTTTGGATACGAGGAAGAGTTTGACTCGATAAGTGTTGCTACACAATATCAAATGATCTCAATAAACTCTGCGGATATGATCATCGAGCTAGTACTAAGTTTGAGTACTACTTAAGCCGATCAAAATTGTTGGATAACTCGAAGTACTGAAGAAGTGCTAAAGTCGAGATGATATTGTGCATAAGGTGGAGAATTGTTGGAGCGGACTTTGATAATGTGGGAAGCCCTCAATTCGAGTGGGGATTGTCTCTGGTGCCTTGTGTCGAAAGCTTCCTGATAGATGGTTAGATGGCGTGTCCTGTAGGTTGACGACGGTGCATGATTAGTTGAGACAGATCAAGGCTCAAGGAGAGGCTACATATGTGTGCCATTGGTTTGAGGTGAGGATTGTTGGGATTGGCAAACCTAATCGTCCCACATTAGAGAAATAGGGAAGTATTTTGTGTGAGATATGGTTTATCTTGTTTCCTTTTTGGACAAGGTTTATTGTTATCAGTATAGAATTTGGGTAAGTATTAATCTATTTGAGATAGATTAGGATTTAGATATCTTTACAATATCTTGATTTATATTCCTTATGGATCTAGGAATATGTTCTTATAAATACTCATGCTCCACATCACTTTAAACTTGCCCAAACACAATGTAGCAGGAGAGACTAGTTAGTCTAGAGGGAGAGTAAGGTTTGTATTCCTTGATAACTCTATAACCCTGCAATCATGTTCTTCACCTTGAATAATATATATCACCTGTGTAGGTTTGGAGAGTGGACGTAGAACTTACTCTCGAACCACTATAATTTTTCGTATTCTTTATTTCTGTTTTTATCTGTATTTGCAATCGCTTCAATTCACAACACTTGCCAAGTTAAACTTTTTACATTTAGGAGGCATTTGGTTTAATTATTTAGGGAATTACTATGTGTATGAATTTAATAGTAAATGGAATATATATGAGTTTGAATTTAGGAATCATTTTCAATTCTAATGTTTGACTTATGAGATGTGTTTGGAAATGATATTCAATTCTAATGATTGATATTTTAGTTTATAAGTTTAGAAAATAATTAAATATTATATATATAATAATTAATTTAATAATAAAATCCAAGAAAATAAAATTATATTAGAAATAAATAAATAATCTATCTATCTTGTTATTTGTTTTATAAAATATAAACCAAGATACAAAATAAAAGAATCATTTTTAAAATAATAATATTATAGAAAGATAAATAAGAAAATAATTATAAAATAACTTAAACTAAATAATTCTTGACATTGAGATTTGAAAATAAAAATGAAATTCATCATTTTGAATATTACTCATTATTTTGAAAAGGGTAAATAGGGGAAAATACCTTAAACTACTGACGTTTTCGGAAAAGTATACCCCAATCTATTTCTATAAGTTAAAAATACCTCAATTTTTATTTCCATTTATGAATTATACCATGATCTATTGATATTTTGGACAAAATACTCCAATGTATTATTATTAGTTAAAAATACCCCAATCTTGAATTTCGTTTATGAATTATACAAAAACGAGAAATATTATTGACTCACACAAAAATGACAGTCAAAATAACTATCATCGTTCGTATTAAATTAATGTACTAAAGAATCAATATTTGCTATATTCAAATGCATTTATATTCCGAAAAGTATTTAAAACTTCATGTTCTGCTTTTTTTTTACTTTTATTTCCTTCGGTTGCTTGAATTCCTTTATCTCTCTCAATGCATATTTTGATGCGTGATCTTCTATCGAAATGTATGCACCTTCGTCTTGGATTGAACATTACACCAACCGAAGGAAACAAGAAAAATAGTAGAATATAAAGTTTAAATACTTTTCAGAATATATATTGATTACTTAATACATTAAATTTAATATAGACGAAGATAATTGTTTTGACTGTCATATTTATGTGAGCCAATAATATTTCTCGTTTTGGTATAATTCGTAAGCAAAATAAAAAATTGGGGTATTTTTAACTAATAATAATACAATGAGTTATTTTTCTAAAATATTAATAGATCAGGGTATAATTCATAAATAAAAGTAATTAAAAATTAGGATATTTTTAATTTATGAAAATAGATTGAGGTATTTTTAATTTATAAAAATTGAATGGGGTATTTTTCCAAAAAGTCAATAGTTTAGAGTATTTTTCTCTATTTATTCTTTTTAAACCCACAGCCACCAACTAAATAGGTTCTTAATTATAATGCCATATCACGCCAATAAACTGTTAAGGAGAAGTGCGAGGATTTTGTTTAATTAATTTGTTTGACCTCAAACTGCAAAATTATTTTTAAAGCATTAATTTAAATCTCAAAATTCCTATTAGGCATAAATAATTAAAGTGTTTTACTTATGTTTAATATATTTTATTTTCTAATTATATGAGAATATTCAGAATGTAATTTAAATTAATGTATTCTATTAAAAATATGAGAAAAAATTCAACATAGACTCCTGAAAAACAAAATAATAATATACGACTCTTTGAGATAATGAACGTTAGTTATTTTTAAAAAATATTCCACCAATAAACATCTCAAAGTAATTAATTATAGTGGTCGAGAACCGACATTTCTTCTTTATTTGCAAATCTAAAAAATTGATTATGGGACTTGCATCTTCCTTCATATAATTCTACATAATAATGATATAAAAGCTCAGATAATTCTATTCTTATATTATGTTATTCTTTTCGAAATTACTTAATTTATTAATTTATAAAAGCGCACTGTATAATCTGATTTGATTAAAGTTGAAATTCTCAAATCTATCTTTATTTCATGACTAGATTATCGATGAATCTACTATTTTTATATCTCCAATTTTGGGTATATATGATAGTATCAATTCTTGATACAACACGAATACATATGATCATAATGGATTAGTATTTAGCCTTATTAAGTTCGTATCATTACCGAATCAACCTGATAAGAATATGAAATCTTGTGTCGTGTTCGTGTTGAAACATATTATACGATAATATACATGATTCATGTTGTGTTCGTATTTTCATATCTCCAAATTAATATATATTCCCTCCGTCCCACTTAAATTGTCCACCTTTCCTTTTTCGTACATCTCATTTAATTGTTCACTTATTTAAAATAGAAAGTTAATATACACTCACTAATAAAATAATAATTTCCTCTATCTTTTACTGCATTGATTATTGTGTCCACTCCCAAGTAGACTAATTAAGAGGGACATATGGAATAATATTTTTTTTATTATTAATATTACTAATTCATCAATTTAATCTAACACTTTTGACAGATTAATATCATGTTAATTCATGTCAATATCATGCTATATCAAATTGGGTTCTCAATAAATCAATATTATGTTTGCGTTTGAGATTTAATGGTTCGTATTGCATTGAACATATCCTTAATAGGTTGTGTTCATATATCGACCCAATAACAACCCCACACGCAAAAAGTATATACCAACCTTAGTATACATGATAAAAGTGCTGTAACTCGTGTAGAGAAAAGAAGGTTGCATTGACGCCGCTGTATTAGCATTAAAACATAGAGAAAGAACAAGCATTTATTAATAATCAATAAGAACATGTGCCTTGAAAAGTGTGAAAATAATTGAAGAATGAGAGAAAAATACCAAAAGTCTTAACTTTTGATGGTGTGTAAGGGAGAATAGATGGGACTTGAGAAGAGGCATGTTTGTTGGCTGTATTTCCATGTGCTCTTCTGATATATTCACATGCAAAAAAAAAAAAAAAAAAAAGCATAATTTTTATCGTTGCATTTTCATTGCCTCACCACACATTTTCTTCCATTACAAAGCTTGCACCGTGCATTTTTAGGTATTAAAACAAGTCATTCTTATCTTTAGTGTGAGGATAAATAAACCTATCATCTTCTTAGGAATAAACCTATCATCAAACTCATTTTTATAAATAAAATATTCCCCTCTTTATAGAAATGTAATTTTTATTATATGAGATCTGTCTTTTATGGTGATTTAATAAATTAGTGAATGGTTAATTATCACCAGAAATAAGTTAGTATCACTTTTAACACTTATTATTTTTTTAGTTTTAATTTGAGTGTGAATGTATGGTTGAATAGTTGAAGTAATTTATTTGTCTCTAATAAATTTATAAATTTTAATTACATTAGAGACATCTTAAATGAAATTTCAACTCATGCATTTATGATTTTATTCTATTCCAAAAAGTTACTTTCCTAAAAGACTTTAGATGGCAAACTAGTTAGAAAGTCTCACAACTCAAACATACATGACGGTGGGGAAATCAATTTAGACTAATTTATGAGGGGAAATCTGAAATAGCAAAAATTATAAAGCAAAACTAATATATAGCAACTCTTATGAAAAACTCCACAAAATAGCAAAAGTGTACTTTTTTATGTTAAAATATCTTAATCACAACATCACTTTTCTTGATTCTTGTGAAATCAATAACCGATTAATTGTTTATATTTTTTTTTGACACAACTCAATTTTTTATTTATTTTCAGAGAAGTACAAATAATTAAATATAATATTTGTTGTTCAATGTTTAAAATTCGGCTGGAAATGCACATCCAGTTGGAACTCGAATAAATCCAGCTGGAAGTCGGGTTTAAATATATTAAATCATATTCTGCAAAATCGGAAAAAATATATTTCATAAATCCTTGGGTTGATTAAATATAATAATCCGGATGGAAGTGAAAATTAAATTTGGCTGGAAATATGTCAACCAGCTGGAAGTCGAATAAAATCCGGATGGAAATCGAATTTAAAATATATTAAAAAGAAAAAAAAACAATTCTAATTCTAATGCTATTATATTCAAAATATCATTTATTGTTCATTTCAAAATTAATCACGAGAAGAAAACAAAGCAATAAAGGGAACAAAAGTTGTCCACCTAATCTGCGTTATGGATTGCATTTACCATGTGTTATTAATATTATTTAGTAAAATATTATATATTTGTTTATTTTATTTCTATTTTCAAATTAAAATATAAGATTTTATAAATTAAATTTTATGAAGTCTACTTATATTGGTCAATTGAATTAAAAATAATTTCATAAATCATGATCTTATGAGAAAAACAGTTGCAAGAATGGATACATACTTTCATCACAATTTCATAAAATTAATCCATCATTATTAAAACGGGACAATTAGATAGATAAATAAATGTCAATTTTCAATCAATTTATAAAATCAGCTCTTAAAATATCCTTACTATTATACTTTATTTTATTTATCATTTTAACCAATTAATATAAGATATATGAATACTCTTATTATCAAAAAATGGTTCATATAATTTTAATCATAAATAGCAAATAAATTTTTTTTGAAATAAAATATATTAAATCCAGATTTAATTCAAATAATTTTTTTTTTGAAATTGAGCTGGAAGTTAAACAATCTAGCTGGAAGTCGATTAATTGAGCTGGAACTCGAAAAATTCGAATGGAAGTCGGATTTAAAATATATTAAATCCAGATTTAATTCAAATAATTTTTTTTTAAAACTGGGCTGGAAGTTGAACAATCCAGCTGGAAGTCGATTAATTGAGCTGGAACTCGAAAAATCTGGATGGAAGTTGGATTTAAAATATATTTAATTCAAATAATTTTTTTTTGAAATTGGGCTGGAAGTTGAACAATCCAGCTGGAAGTCGATTAATTGAGCTGGAACTCGAAAAATCCGGATGGAAGTCGGATTTTAAATATATTAAATCCACATTTAATTCAAATAATATTTATTGAAATTGGGATGGAAGTTCAACAATCCAGCTGGAATTCGGTCAATTGAGATGGAAGTCAAAAAATCTAGCTGGAACTCGGATTTTGTTTAATAAAATAATAAAATAATCAAATAGTTGGACTTTTCGCACAAATCGATACAAATGATTATTTGAATGTGTTTTATAACTTTTGCTATTTAAAATTATTCCCTCATAATTTATTTTGAATATTTTCCAAAAGATCTCATACTAATTAAGTTATGTGAAGTATTATATATAAAAATATTTTTTATTCTTTCTTTGATGTGGGACAATTGTATTTGTCATTGGAAAATAAACATCAATGTAGAGATCACTTGAACAACTAATTTCGAATATTTGTGAGCTAAATGAGTTCAAATCAATCAAACCAAACCAACAAAAACAAGCAAAGACACCAAAGCAATCAAATAACAAAGCAAAAATAGGACACGAAGATTTTAATATGAAAAAATTTCCAAAACAAAAGTAAAAAACCACCTCAAAAAATATCCACTATATCAAATAATTGATATACAAATATTCTCTCTCTTGTTATCACCTAGAGATTCACCAATAATTATCGAGATATTACTTATTTTGTTTAACAACAATGCTCATCATCAATTAATGAAATCACAACAAAAATCCTTTAAAAATTATGTTTAATAAAGAATTTGATATAATATAAAAAAGAGATCACCAAATTAAATGACACCTTGTTTTGACTCCTATTCTTCTTCCTCCTCCTCCTTTTTTTTTTCTCTTTTTTTTCTATAATTTTTATAATTTTTAATTTTCGCACAGCGGGGCTTTCGCTTTCTTTTTTGTGTGTGTTACAAACTCACGCCCACACCATTCTTCTTTGTTTATTTATTTCTATTTTGTTTTGTCAATATAAGTCTATTGAATTTATTTTTTCAAAACTTACCAAAAGGCAATAACTCAACAATTCTCTGCTGTTATTTCCTTTTGTGGGCGCTAGTTAACCCGTCCTTATTTACAAATTAGTTTTTTTTAGGTAAAGATTTGATAAACATATGTGTTATATTCTCACTTGTGTGAATCTTCTCTAAACTCTACTACTTTTTCTTAAGCCCATCACGAATCCATATCTAACATCAATATGCTAGGATTATGAATGGAATGTTGAGTTCTTAGAGAGAAGAATCACACTCTAACGATTACTATAAACAATCAGCTTCTCTTGCTCATGTACAAGTTCTTCCAAGAATTTCTTCATCATACTCCCTACTATTGAGACATATGAAACTTTTCTCATTTCTTCTCACTTGTAGGACACTATTTAACAAAAATTTTGAAGCCCCTGCTGTTGGAATACTATACATAAAAATATTATGATTGATATATTGATAAACGGTCTTGTTTGATATACTGATAATCATAAATGACTTGTAAATAAAAAAATACATAAAATACTAAGAACGAAATAAAGAAATGCAATAAAAGGTCAACTGGAGGGCCGAAGTCGTACAACCAAACGTGGCCAAGGCCACAATATACATAAAATACTAAGAACATAATAAAGATAAATGAGTAAATAAACGAGCTTATTAGTGGTACTTTCTCTATATGTGTTAACTCGCCTTGTGAGTATGTGGTTCCTTCGAGTTTATCACTGCACCAACATTATCACAGTAAACTGTGATAGTCTAAGGCAAACAAGAAATAACATCAAACTCTAACAGGTAGTTCTAGAGCCATATACCACTTCTTTCGAAGCTTCGGAAGCAATAACATATTTTGCCTCAATGGTGGAATCCGCAACAAATTTATGCTTTGCTCTCCTCTAGTTCTCTTCAAACACTTGAGGATGTGCTGTAGAATAGTCCAATGCACCTGACCCGGGGTTAGACTGATATCTTACTATTATGCCAACGACATAGCAGATACCAGGCTTGGTGCACAACATTGCATACGTGAGACTACCCACCACTGAAGTGTATACATGACACACGACTCATTTCATCTTTCTACTTTTGTGCCACATGACACTGCCCTTTAGAAAGATGGACGCCACAATGAAAAGGTAACAATCCTTTCTTGGCGAGTTGGATGCTGAACTGGGCTATCACAGTATCTATGTAGTATATCTTGATGGATTTATATACAGAAAGCATTATGATTGGTATATTATGTACAAGGTCGATTGGTCAATATATTGGGAATAAGGGTGTGCAATCGGTCGGTTCAATCAAAAACCGACCAAAAACCGAACCAAAAACTATTTCAACCGAACCAAAAACCGAACCGATAGTTTCGGTCGGTTGTGTTCGGTTTTGGTTCCAACCGATACCATCTGCTTTCAAGCTTTTTTTTCAAAAAAAAAACAAATTCTCAAACTAATTTGAGAAGCAGCACAGCAGTCGCAGTCGGCATGCCCTCACGGTCTTAGGGCCAGGCGTGCAATAATTGCTCTCGCTGGTGCCAGGCGTGCAGTGGCATAAGGGGGAGGAGGCAGCCGAGCGGCGAGCGGGGGAGGAGGTAACTGTGCGGCGAGCGGGGGAGCAGGCAGCCGAGCGGCGAGCAGACAGCCGAGCAGTGACCGGCGAGGGGGGGAGCATCGAAGCAGGCAGTCGAGCAGTGAGCGGCGAGCGAGGGAGAACCAGAGAAGGCAGACGAGCAGTGAGCGACGGCTGGGAAAATCAAATAAGGGCTGTTAGTGAGAAGTGCGAGAGCCGAGAAGGAAATAGGAATAGTGAAATTAGGGATTTGGGAAAACAATAAAATAAGCATTAAAATTTAAAAGATTTAGAGAATATTGTATAAGAAAAATATTATATACATATATATATATATATATATATTATTTTTTAAATTTATTATATTTTGTTATCGGTCGATCGGTCGGTTTTTTGGTTGAGATTTTTGAAACCAAAACCTGAACCGATATGCTGTCGGTTTTAGATTTTCAAACCGAAAACCGAACCGAATCGCTCGAATTTCATCGGTTTGGTCGGTTTTTTTGGGTTTTTTCGGTTCGGTTCGGTTTTTGCACACCCCTAATTGGGAATCATAAATGTTGTATGTTCATCTCCTGTCTGAATTAACAAACATGTGTCGCAAACGCAATTATCCTCTTATCTCGTCGATAGGGAGATCATACGGTATGTAGTAGATCACGGAAGACCGTATGGATCATTTGACCTAGCAAGATATAAATGGTTATCACAGCTGAGACAGTTCCAGGATAAACTGTCGATGTAGGCTGCAACATACGCAGTAATAAGCATCTTATCTTGGATGACTTGGTATGCTGGTGTGGGGCACACATTGATAAGGACCTAAGTCGAGATCGATTCTTTTATCTGACATTCAAAGAATCTAGATCTCTATGAGTTGATGAGATCCTAAGCCTATATGAAGGTACAAAAGTATATGCAGATTGTGTATTACTTTGAGTTGCAGTGAAAGGCTCTAGTTGAGCTTGTATATCTGCATCTTGGGTAATAGCAGTTTGTGTATGACTGTTTGGTACTGGAACTAGGTAACCACATCCAGTATAGGATGGTGACATTCCCTGAGCAGCTCAAAAGGTTCGCTATGCTAAAGTCCTGCAGGCTGATTAAGTTCAAGCATAAGTGAAAACGTTTGAGTGGATTGACTCAGGAATATAAGATGTTAATTAATTAAATAGCTTGTCAGAGCTTAAATTAATTAATGAATGTCTGTAACCTTAAATGTGGGGATATACCAAGCCCATGCAACCCGTACCTCAAAGCGTGGTAGCAAATAGGTAGGACAGTATTGATTCTCTGGTGGAATGAATCAATATTAATTAATTAATTATATTCGCACACTCGTTCTTCAGGGTTTCGCAATCCAGGTATTCCGCATAAACCCCCTTATGCATATTCAATAGGAGCATGCTAGGATTAATCATAGGCATATCAATTTATTTTTGATATTCCAATTAACGATCCTTGGCAAATGGACTTCGTGATTCAGTTCACGAATCCCTTCATATCTGGCATAAGCTTATCATTATTCTCTTGAGATCATGCAAGATTTTGATCCCAAGGATGTACCCAGCTCCTCCTAAATTCTTCATTTGGAATTGTTCGGACAACCATCTCTTAATGTCCGACAATACCTCCACATTATTTCCAAATAGGAGAATATCATCTACATATAGTGCAAGAAACACCACGCTCCCACTAATATAGAGTCGGTACACGCAACTCTCATTCTCCAATTGTGAAAATACATTTGATTTAATCACCTCGTTGAAATGTAAGTTCTATGATCGGGAAGCTTACTTAAGTCCATACAAAGACTTCTTAAGCTTCAAGACAAGATGCTCTTCGCCTTTCAGCACATAACCCTTGGGTTGCTATACATAGATATCTCGACCTTCTTCCATGTAACTGTTTAGAAAAGTAGTTTTGACATCCATATGCCAAATCTTGAGGTCCATAATGCCATTATGTCAAGAAGTATTGATCAATGCTAAAATTGCATATTAATTATTGCGCAGTGAGCAAATACATTTATGACCCAAAGGTTGTCGAACGCACAAAGAAAAGTATATCGAAACTATTTATGTATTGGACACGTATGTCCAATTGTTGTTTGAGCACAACAAATTCAAAAAGGGTTTTGTGATTAGAAAATAACTCTTGGAATAAAATTAAATAAATGAAACATCCAATCCAAACTAATGAATATTTATGGTGGAAAATCTGATAATTTGAAATTAATTTCTTGGTCACACAATTAAAACCTAGATTACTAGCAAGTGAATTTTACCTTTTCAGTCTTTACTACATGAACTAGTCAATCTCAATAAACATGCAAATTAAATCCTATAATTGAATCTTCTTTTTGAGACAGAAAAAATTATATCAAATCCTCTCCTCCTATTGTTAATTTTATCATCTCGGTCTTAAATTAACAACTAACAACCTAATCCAATTTTCATCTGTCGATCCATCAAATAAATTAGATTTTAAAATCAAAACCAGAGAATCTGAACCAATTTAATTAGGGTTTGAACTAATTGAATTACAAAATGCAATTAATGGAGAAAAACCCTAGAACCTGCTAGATCTTCTAGCCAGACATGCTAAAAAAAATATTGAAAACAAAATATAAAAATATATTAAAGAAATTTACTTGAAAAATAAACTCAGTAAAGCTTGATCCAGTTCTTCAGTCTCCAAAGCAATAAAAAAAGACTAAAACCTAAATTGAAAATAGAATAATAATGGTAATTTACTTGAATCTTTGTCCATTAGATACTGTTAGTCTGTTTGCCAATCTCATTCTTTCTTTTTCTGAAAAGCACAGAGACTCTTCAGATCTCTTCCTTGTCTGATTGGCTCTTTCCTCAATTAGCCGGCTTGTTGATAAGCTCATTATTTTACTAGCTTATCTATATTATTTTCTACTATTTTATGTAGTTCTATTGAGTTTATATATATATTATGTGCATGAGTCTATACTAGGTGGTATTATGCGCGTTTTTGTGTTTTTGCAGGTTTTAGGCCTAATTCAATGGAAACCCATTCCAAGAGCAGCAGATGTTCAAAGAAACAGTCACAACTTCTTTCACCGTTGGAATCTGAGCTAATGGAGCATAGCATTTGAAAGATCTTTGAGTTAGCTTTCCAACGCAACTTGAATCGGGTCAATCGGAGTTCGGAAGAGAAAGTTATGGCCAAAACCGTGAGACCGCGCAGGAGGGACGAGAAGCTGCGTCGACAGACGCCAATCAGAAGCGATCGACGAAGACCAGAAACTCACGTCGATCGACGTGAATCAGAAGCGGTCGACGCGAGGTCTTCTGCTGGAGCGGAAATTCGATAAAATTCGGATTTATTCATATCTTTAGCCCTAGATTTGATAGGATACACATCCACCACTATAAATAGCCTACTAAACTCGATTTTTGAGTATTCCTTATCATATTTTCGCTTTACAATTTGGTTTTGAGAGTTTGGAGACTTGGGAAACACGAAACCCTTTATTTTTTGTAAGTTCTTTACTTTTATGCAATTGAATATGTTTTATTTTGGATTTCTATCTACGATGAGTGGCTAGAAACCCTAGCGGGTTCTAGGGGTTGAATAATATTATGGATGCATGTTAGGATTAATTAATTAGGTTCATGATTCCTGTGTTTATTTTCAATTCTAGATTAATTCAAGGACCGAGAGGTGACGATTAATTTAGATGTCTAGCTATTGATAGAAGGACCGAGAGGTGAATATTAATAGTGGGAATAGGAATGCATGATACAATCTACACTATCCAAACAGATGTACTAGATGTAGGAATTGAACTGATTTGCTTATCGGATTGACTAGTTTGGTGTACTTTGAGACCGAGCGGAGATGAGTCACTAATTAGTAATCTAGGTTATATTTGCCAAACAAGGAAATATAGCATTGTTGCAGTATTCCACCTGTTAAATTAATTGATTCCTACATGTTATCCATAATAAGAGTTCTTCCCTAGAATCTGTGTTCTTTAATTTGCTTTCCAAAACTCCTTTAATTTTCAAGTATTGTTATCTTTATTTTCCAAACAAAACCCTGATTTTGAATTCCTCAAACAATGAATTTTAGGACCATAGCTAGTACATAGGATAATTTCCCCGTACAATTCCCCTGGATCGATAACCTTAGGGTTTACAAATTTATTTGCCGCTGTTATTATAATTAATCTGTTAGAAATAGCAGTGATCACTTGTCAGAATGGAACTTTTAGATAAGTCTGGAAATCTCCTTTTTGTCTCTTGATAATTCAGCTTTTCGATTCTAGGAGATTCCTTAAAATCTGTAAGTAAAACATCCATCGATTTCACGACTTTAGAGGATTGTTGATTGCTATCGGACATTTTGCTGAGTCGCTATTCGTCTGCTGAGATCTCAGCAACTTTGAGTATTCAGCAATCTGTTCGCTCCATTCCTTCAACAACTTGATTTGTTCGCTGAGTGCCTTCAGCAATCTCCGTAGGTTTGCTAGCCTTCTGATACTTTGTTGTTTGCTAGCAACCTTATCAATCTTTGTGTTTTCTGAATCCTTCAGCAATCTCTTCGTACTTTGCTTGAGTCTTCTAGAAATCTCTTCGAACTTTGCTGAATCCTTAAGCAAACTTCAGCGATCATTTCAAACACTATTACAGCTCGAATATAATCATCCTATACATGACTTTTACATTTTCGACACAATTCTATGACGCTAGAGACTATATATGCCAGCTTTGATGCACCAAAACTTATTACAAATACACAGTAAGATCTAAAGGGGTATATTCCCAACAATTTCCCCCTTTTTGGTGTGATCATAGCCCTAATTCTTTACTTACTGATCATGGGAAAGTAGATTACAGAGTTTACAAGATATTCCTAGGAAATCTTGATGGGTTTTGTATACTGAAAGCATTTATTATAATGAGTATACAACAGTTTATTTCTCCTATCTGTCAAATAATATTACATGTATGTAACAATGGTATCCTCTTATCTCACCGATAGGTACGATCATACGGCGTGTTGTAGATCGCAGAAGACAGTATGATCACTTGACCTAGTGAGACATAAACCTAATCACAGCCGAGACAGCGTATGAGGATACGTCTGTCCGGATGGTTGCGGCATTGTCAGAATAAGTAGTCTGTCTTGGTTACTTGACATGCTGGTACGCAGGGGTGGCGTATTGATGGACCGTAGTGAGATGTATTCGTTTGTCTGACATCAGCGAATACAAGATCTCGATATTGATTGAGTCCAAACCCTAACGAAGGTTCAGGAGTTTGCACGGGTTGACTGTTGCTTTGACTTGCCATGGTGGAGAGCCTGAGTAACGTGCTCGTATGTTCGCATCTTGGGTAACAGCAGTTCGTGTAGTACCGCCTGAGACTGGGTTTAGGTAACCATATCCGAGTAATAGGATGGGGACATTCCCTGAGGAGCTCAATAACATTCATCGTGCCAAAGTCCTACAAGCTGATTAAGTTCAGGCACGAGTGATAAGGATTGAGTGGTATTACTCAAGAATACTAAGATATTAATTAATTGTAGTTAGAGCTTGTCAGAGGCTCCGATTAATTAATGAATGTCTGGTAACCTTAAATATGAAGATTCTCAATTAATGCAACCCGTTCTCATAGCGTGGTAATAAAGCAGTAGGTCAGTATTAATTCTGTGGCGAAAAAGAATTAATATTAATTATTTAATTGTGTCGTGGGTTGTGGACATGGGAATTAATTAATTGTAGTGGGGAGGAGAAGGATTTTTCTGCTCCGACCTACAACACAGATCTGTGGAATCCTCACCAGTAGCAGATCTTAACAGCATTGGGACACAACCCTGAAGATCTAATCTGGAGAACAGATTTCTCTCTTCTTCTCTTTAATTGTCGATTTAATTTAGAAATTAGATTTCTAATTTCTGTTTCCGCAGATTAAATCAAATCGCGTGGTTGAATTGAAAGCTGGATATTCAAATGCGAAAGATTGGATCAGACTCTACGGAATAATGGTAATTCCTTAATCCACAATTCTAAGAATTAAATTCATAGGAGCATGCTAGGTTTTATTGTGAATTTAACTGTGTGCAATATTGATAAAAACTCGTTTTGTGCATTTTACTGATATGAATATGCTCACTTTTGACCTTAGATTAGTTCATTACATGGTGTTCTTATGTTTTATTCGTATACTTTGAAGAATTATTACGTTT
>JAPKLW010001048.1:240990-274564 GCA_026898455.1 Plectranthus barbatus | reverse complement strand
CAGAGGCTCCGATTAATTAATGGATGTCCGGTAACCTTAAATATGAGGATTCTCAATTAATGCAGTCCGTTCTCATAACGTGGTAATAAAGGGGTAGGTCAGTATTAATTCTGTGGTGAAAAAGAATTAATATTAATTAATTAATTGTGTCCTGGGTTGTGGACATGGGAATTAAATAATTTATAGGCCCACTTTATTATTTGCATTAGGTCCCAGGACTGGCCCAATTAAATATGCTGAATTGAGCCCAAAATGGCCCATTAGGGTTTCCAACCCTAGGTCTATAAATAGACAGCTCTCTCTCATAAGTCATAAGAGTTGAAAAACACAAACCCTAGAGAGAGAGTGTGTGGGCGCCGTTTTTGGGAGTTCAAAGGAGGAGAATTTCGATTCTGGTCCTGCTCAGATTACAGATCTACGGAGTCCTCACCAGTAGTAGATCTGAACAGCATTGGGACACAGCCCTGAAGATCTAATCTGGAGAAAAGATTTATTTTCTCTTCTCTCTTTGATTTTCGTTTTTCTCTAGAAATTAGTATTCTAATTTCTGTTTCCGCAGAGAAATCGAATTGCGTGGTTGAATTAAAGTTTGGAATTCAAACGCAAAAGATCGGTACAGAGACGACGGAATTACGGTAATTCTCTAATCCACAAATTTGTATTAAATTCATAGGAGCATGCTAGGTTTTTGAGAATTTTAATTATGAGCAATATCCACAGATCGATCCGGTTCAGTTTTGTTTTGGTGATTCGATTCACGGAAAAACCCTACAATTGGTATCAGAGCCAGGTTTCTGATTTATGGCTCTGTTGTTCATAATTGAATTCTATATGCATGTATGAATTTATTTTGTGGATGTTTGGTTTTTGTTCCTCGTGGCAACCCGTTAATTCAGCCCGCAGTGGTTTATCCGTGTAGGGCTGAATTGTTTTGTAAAATCATGAGAAAATCCGTGATTAGTGTAGATTTGAAAATTGTAATAGAATAGATTTTCTGTAATTTTCAAATTTGTAATTGGATGGATCGAGGATGAAGAACGAAGACGGAGCCGACGCAGGGCCGACGGCTGGTGCGGCACGGGCGTGGGCACGCGGGCGCAGGGCCTGCGCGCGCGAGGCATGGCAGGCGCGCGGTGTGCGTGCGCGCGCGAGTCCCGTAGGACTCGCGCGCGCGGCGGCGCAGGGCGGCGCTGGGCCGGCAGGCGGCGGCTTCGGTCATCGTCGGCTGCTGCTGTCCCGTCGCGGTGGCTTGTGTTTTGGTGATTTGCACAATCCTGTGTAAACCCTAGGGTTTGCATTAGGGTTAGGGCAAATCATCAGATCACAAAGGCCTAAAAAAATCCAAAGATTTAGTGTATCCAGATTTGAAGGCCCTTGAAGATTTGGAAGATTTGAAAAGATTTGGATTTATCCAAATTAATTCAAAATTCAAATTATAATAGATAGATTTTATTTTCTATTTTTGGGGCCACGAGGAATTTTTGTTTGCCTTAATTGTCCTCGTATGATATGTGATTTATTTATGTGCGCAATTAAGCATGTGTAGATAATAGGAAAAGCATGATTTACTGCTTTTATTATTTATAGCTTTTCAAGCATGCTTATGTGATTAATTTCTTTTGTTGGATTATATTTTGGGAATTTTTGGGCTTGTATAATTACATGCAAAAATTTTGAAAATATAATGACAAAGAAATTATGTGTGCGCATAAAGAAACCTTTTAAAAGAAAAATACTAAGCAAATTTTTTAAATCAATAGACCTCCACAAAGCGGTCCTAGGCTGTAAGTGTATCTCTCGTTCTAGTAAACGTCTACGAGTGTAGCTTGCTAGTTCCCGGAGGTGCATGGGTACGGTTGTTGGGATTTCTAGACAAACAATTTAAATCATTTGAATAGTGGGAGGGCTTTGAGTAAACGTCTACGAGTGTAGCTTGCGTAGACCTCTTTCACAAGTATTCTAGGATTGATTTAAATTATAGATAACAAAAGCTTTAAGGGCTGTGCGGTATGGTTACGTGCCATGTTAAACTGTCTCTTTTGGCCGGAGTTAAATTTGTGGTTAATTGCTTAGAAGCATCTTAGAATATAATGCAAGAATTGCATCCCTGTTCTTGAGAGATGGCTTGGTCTAAGGTTTTCACTAATTATTAATTTCTAGTGTCAAAAGCATCCTGACATGGTAGTGAAATTAAATGGATTGGGGCTTAAAACCCGCAGTTCTGGTTGAGGGTGACATCGTAAACGTCTACGAGTGTAGCTTGCGGTTGGAACTATTGGGCAATTAGTGGAAAACATTTGTATTTGATTTATTAAAAGGTTTTCAATGCATTTGTTTTCGAAGTTCAACATGTATGTTCTTATTTAAGATTCTTTATTGTTTCAGATATGTCTATGTCTACTGTCGATCATATACTTGCTCTCAATCCTCTAACTGGTCCGAACTTCCATGAGTGGAGATATTGCATTGAGTATATTCTCCTGACTAAGCAACACATGTTTGTTCTTACTATGATGCCACTTGCCCCACGTTACCATAAAGTGTCTAGACGTGAGAAGGAGTTCTATGACAGTTGGGTGGCATCTGAGGATTTTACTTACAAGTTAATCTCAGATAACCTGTCTAGAGAACTTAAGATCAAGTACATGGGCTATTGTAGCTCTGTTACTATCTGGATGGACTTAGTGGCTACGTATGGTGAAATGGAACGAACTATCAACTGTGATCTCGTTAGAGACCTTGTCTGTAAGAGAATGGTTGATGGAAGTTCGGTGACACTGCATGTGATGATCATGGATAACACCATGAAACGATTCACACGTGGAGGTGGATGTATCACTGATTGGGCTAAGATCGATATAATCCTGAACTCCTTACCGATTTCATTCTATGACTTTAAGAAGGATGTAGCTAAGAGAAGTGAGTACTCTTTCAAGGAGTTGCTTACTGATCTCATAGCAGGACAGTCCTTCGTACCTTCATGGGAGTCTGAGTTATCAGATCTTGAGCATAGCTTGGGCACATTGAAAGATGTGGTTCATACTGTGTGCAAGAACATGATTGATCGCAGATCACATGAGAGGAGGTCAAATGAAATGAAGAGGGTTGGTGTCACTTCAAGTGAGAAGGCATGCGGAAGCAAGGGACAAGGTACGTCATTTGCATTTGTAACAGAAACATGTTTAGCATCGGTTTCTACTCATTCGTGGGTAGTGGATACTGGAGCTACTGATCATGTTTGTTACATTTTGCAGGGGTTCACACCGAGGAGGGTGCTGAAGAATGACGAGGTTACCATCTCGATGGGGAACTCAGCACAAGTGAGTGCAGCTGCCATTGGAGATTTCACCTTGTACTTTGATGATTCCGTTTTAACATTGAGAGATGTTTTGTATGTGCCGGATTTTCGGCGGAACCTTATTTCAGTTTCCATACTTTATGTTGATGGATATTCAGTTATTTTTTATAGTGGTTTTTCTATCATTGGTAATAACGGTGTTTATCTGTCGTGGAATGCTAAATAATTCTCGCTATGTTGTTAACTGTAGTCATAAGTCTTCCGCAAGTATTGCATGTAATTCATCCGTAATTGATAATCCTAGGAAGAGAAAACTTACTTCTTCTGATGAGGATCTTACATATCTCTGGCACTTGAGACTGGGTCACATCAGCTTGAAGCGGATTCAAAGACTTGCAGATGACGGTACATTGGACCTCGTCCGGGCTGTACGTTATCAAGTCTGCGAATCCTGCATCGAGGGCAAGATGTCAACTAGGCCTTTCAAGGCTAGTCAGTCTCGAGCAGGGGAAGTGTTGGAATTGATCCATTCTGACTTATGTGGACCGATGTCCACGCAGGCTCGTGGAGGGTACAAGTACTTCGTCACTTTCATTGACGACTACTCAAGGTACGGATACGTTTACCTGCTTCGCTACAAGTCTGAATTCTTTGAGAAATTCAAAGAGTTCAAGGCTGAAGTAGAAAAGAAGGTCGGAAAAACTATCAAGTCACTGCGATCTGACCGTGGTGGCGAATACCTCGGTAACGAGTTCCTGCAATATTTGTCAGAAAATGGGATTACATCCCAGTGGACTGCACCGGGTACTCCCCAGCAAAACGGTGTAGCTGAAAGAAGAAATAGGACTCTTCTAGATATGGTAAGGTCAATGATGAGTTATGCTAACTTACCAATTTCGTTTTGGGGTTACGCATTGGAAACAACAGCTTACGTGCTTAATGTGGTGCATTCTAAATCAGTTCCTAAGATGCCTTCTGAGCTCTTCCTTGGTCGCAAACCTAGTTTGTGCAAGTTTAGAGTACGGGGTTGTCCGGCACACGTACTGTCGAAGGAACCTGATAAATTAGAAAGCAGGTCAAAAGTAATGCTATTCATAGGGTATCCCAGGCAAACGAAAGGTGGTTACTTTTACTGTCCTGAGAGTCAAAGAGTCGTTGTTAGCTCTAACATTAGATTCTTGGAGGACGAGTATGTGAGTAATCACAGGTCAAGGAGTGATATCGTTCTTCAAGAAATTGAGAACGAGAATGCAATTCCAAGGGAAGGGGAACATGTAGATGTGGGTGCTCCTGTGAGAGGTACAGCACCACAGACACGTTCTTCAGTGCAAGGTGCAGGACCTCAAGTCACTGCACCTACTACTGACACGGCACTGATGCCTCGTCGTAGTGGGAGAGTTATTTTCCAGCCAGAAAGGTACATGTTCGTGGGTGAGTCTTCGGACTTGAGCCTGGAAGACGGACATGAGGACTCTGACCCACTGACTTACGAAGAGGCAGTGCAGGACAAGGATGTTGCCAAATGGCGTGTCGCCATGGATTCTGAAATTGAATCCATAACTGCTATGGATGTATACCAGAAAACTGATTTGCCGGATGGCTTTAGGGCCATAGGGTGCAAATGGGTATACAAAAGAAAGAAAGGGGCGGATGGAAAGATCACGGCTTTTAAGGCCAGGCTGGTGGCAAAGGGTTATAGTCAGAAAGAGGGCATTGACTATGACGAAACCTTTTCACCCGTAGCCATGCTCAAATCCATCCGGATACTCCTTGCCATAGTTGCACATATGGACCTCGAGATATGGCAGATGGATGTCAAAACCGCTTTTCTGAACGGTTACCTTGAAGAAGGTAGGGACATCTATATGCAGCAACCCGAGGGTTACATAAGCAAGGGCGAAGAACATCTTGTCTGGAAGCTTAGGAAGTCCTTGTATGGACTTAAGCAAGCTTCAAGGTCGTGGAACTTACGTTTCAATGTGATTAAATCCTATGGATTTGCACAGTTGGAAAACAAAAGTTGTGTTTACCGACTTTGTGTCAGTAGGAGCGTGGTCTTCCTTGCACTATACGTTGATGACATACTCCTATTTGGAAACAACGAGGGAGTGATGTCCGAAATCAAGGTTTGGTTATCCGAACAGTTCCAAATGAAGGATCTGGGAGAAGCTGGCTACATTCTTGGGATTAAGGTCTTAGGAGATCGTAAGAGAAGAATGTTGAGCTTATCCCAGGCATCCTATGTGGATACTGTGATAGCTCGGTTCAGCATGCAACTCACCAAGAAAGGCTTGCTACCTTTCAAACATGGCGTTCGTCTTTTTGGTGGGCAGTGTCCTCAGACACAGCGGGAGAAAGACGAGATGAGTCTTGTACCATACGCCTCGGCGGTGGGTATTCTCATGTATGCGATGCTGTGTACCATGCCAGATATCTGTTATGCCGTTGGCATGGTAGCAAGATATCAGTCTAACCCTGGACAGGTGCACTGGACTGCTGTGAAGCACATCCTCAAGTATTTGAAAAGGACTAGGAATTTCTGCCTAGTTTATCAAAGTGAGGATTTGTGCCCTGTAGGTTATACAGACTCGGATTTCTAAGGGGACCAGGATGAGAAGAAATCGACCTCAGGATATGTGTTTACCCTGGGAGGTGGAGCTGTATCTTGGAGGAGCTCAAAGCAGAAATGCATTGCTGACTCCACCATGGAGGCGGAATATGACGCCGCCTCCGATGCCTCGAAAGAGGGGGTGTGGCTCCGGAACTACCTTTTAGAGTTGGGCGTGATTCCGAGTTTGCTGAAGAGCATCACAATTTATTGTGATAACTCTGGTGCAGTGGCAAACTCAAAGGAACCGCGGTCTCACAGGGCAAGCAAACACATAGAGAGAAAGTACCATATCATACGAGAAATCGTATCGAGGGGCGATGTGCTGATTAAGAAGATTGACACAGCTGACAATCTTGCTGATCCGTTTACAAAGAGCTTGCCGCAGAAAGTTTACAAAAGACATATTCGTGAGCTGGGTTTGATGTGGATGCCGACCATTGATAGTGGTTAAAGAGACAGCAGCCTAGATAGACGGATTGTATACTCTGTAATAGCTTAGTTATGATTTGAGTATAAGTGGGAGATTGATGGGTTTTGTATACTGAAAGCATTTATTACAATGAGTATACAACGGTTTATTTCTCCTATCTGTTAACAATCGTACATGTATGAACGATGGTATCCTCTTGTCTCACCGATAGGGACGATCATACGGCGTGTTGTAGATCGCAGAAGATAGTATGATCACTTGACCTAGTGAGACATAAACCTGATCACAACCGAGACAGCGTATGAGGATACGTCTGTCCGAATGGCTGCGGTATTGTCGGAATAAGTAGTCTGTCTTGGTTACTTGACATGCTGGTACGCAGATGTGGCGTATTGATGGACCGCAGTGAGATTTATTCATCTGTCTGACATCAGCGAATAAAAGATCTCGTTATATTGATTGAATCCAAACTCTAACGAAGGTTCAGGGGTTTGCACGGGTTAACTGTTGCTTTGACTTGCCATGGTGGAGAGCCTAAGTAACGTGCTCGTATATCCGCATCTTGGGTAACAGCAGTTTGTGTAGTACCGCCTGAGACTGAACTTAGGTAACCATATCCGAGTAATAGGATGGGGACATTCCCTGAGGAGCTCAATAACATTCATCGTGCCAAAGTCCTGCAGGCTGATTAAGTTCAGGCACAAGTGATAAGGTTTGAGTGGTACTACTCAGGAATTATAAGATATTAATTAATTGTAGTTAGAGCTTGTCAGAGGCTCCGATTAATTAATGGATGTCCGGTAACCTTAAATATGAGAATTCTCAATTAATGCAGCCCGTTCTCATAACGTGGTAATAAATGGGTAGGTCAGTATTAATTCTGTGCTGAAAAAGAATTAATATTAATTAATTAATTGTGTCCTGGGTTGTGGACATGGAAATTAATTAATTTATAGGCCCACTTTATTATTTGCATTAGGTCCCAGGACTGGCCCAATTAAATATGCTGAATTGAGCCCAAAATGGCCTATTAGGGTTTCCAACCCTAGGTCTATAAATAGAAAGTTCTCTCTCATAAGTCATAAGAGTTGAAAAACACAAACCCTAGAGAGAGAGTGTGTGGGCGCCGTTGTTGGGAGTTCAAAGGAGGAGAATTTCGATTCTGGTCCTGCTCAGATTACAGATCTACGGAGTCTTCACCAGTAGTAGATCTGAACAGCATTGGGACACAGCCTTGAAGATCTAATCTGGAGAACAAATTTCTTTTCTCTTCTCTCTTTGATTTTCGTTTTTCTCTAGAAATTAGTATTCTAATTTCTGTTTCCGCAGAGAAATCGAATTGCATGGTTGAATTGAAGTTTGGAATTCAAACGCAAAAGATCGGTACAGAGACGACGAAATTACGGTAATTCTCTAATCTACAAATTTGTATTAAATTCATAGGAGCATGCTAGGTTTTTGAGAATTTTAATTATAAGCAATATCCATAGATCGATCCGGTTCAGTTTGGTTTTGGTGATTCGGTTCACGGAAAAACCCTACATCAAGTCCAAAAGCAAGCAAATATTGAAAAACGGGAAATTGCTAAGGATGCGAGATCACCTCCTCAGTGTAGCAATTGTGGCAAGTTATGGCATACGATAGAGAATTGCTATGAGATTGTTGGATATCCAGAAAGGAGAAAGAGAGGCAAGCCTTGGAAGAAAGAAAGGGGAAAATCCGACCGGAAACCGTCATTTGCGTACAAAGCAACGCATGTCGATGGCAGCACCGCCGATACCAATATCCTACAAGGGTTTACTCCTGAGCAGTTGAACCAGCTGAAGGATCTACTGAATGGTGGCGCAAATAACCCTACTGCTAGCTCGTCCGTTCATATGGCAGGCAAGAATTGTGAAAATTTAGCATCATGGATTATTGACTCAGGGTCCACAGACCACATTATTGGGAGAGGAGGCATTCTTGAACATGAAATATGTGCCGTAAACAACACTCCAGTTAAAATGCCTAATGGAGAGGGAGCGGCTGTTACAAGAATAGGGAGCACTACCCTGCAAAACGGGTTGAAAATCAACAACGTTTTACGTGTCCCGAGTTTGAATGCAATTTACTCTCCGTCAGTCGTCTGACCAAAGAGCACAACTGTGCACTAACCTTTTATGCCAATGGTTGTGTTATGCAGGACTTAACCTCGAAGAAGCTGATTGGAGCGGGTAAGGAATGTGGTGGTCTGTACTTCTTGGAGCCGATCAACAACAATCTTCGGGTTTTTTCTATCAAAGTCGACGCAGATACATGGCACAAGAGGTTGGGACATGCATCAAAGGATAAGCTCAAAGATATTTGTGAGATTAGTAATAATGTTTGTGACCCTTGTATAATGGCTAAACAAACTAGAGTTCCATTTCCTTTAAGCTCCATTCGAACTCATAGTTGCTTTGATTTATTGCATTGTGATATTTGGGGTGGATATAAGACACCTTCCCTTACGGGAGCTTATTATTTCCTTACTATTGTCGATGATTTTAGTAGAGGCGTGTGGGTTTACCTGATGAAATTCAAATCCGAGACGAACGCATACCTCAAAATGTTTTGCAAGATGGTTAAAACACAGTTTGGGAAAAATGTCAAGCGTATAAGAAGTGACAATGGAGGAGAATTTCAATCAAGAGACATGATGGAATACTATGCTGAAAACGGGATACTTCTCGAAACCTCGTGCGTACACACGCCCCAGCAAAACGGATCCTCGAGAGGAAACATAGGCACATCTTGGAAATTGCTAGAGCCTTACGATTTCAGGCCAGTCTACCTATAAGTTTCTGGGGGGAGTGCGTGCTCACAGCTGCCTACATCATTAATCGTCTACCTTCTAAGCTGCTAGGAAATCGAACACCATATGAGGTCTTGTTTGGAAAGGTGTCGAGTTATGAGAATTTGAGGGTGTTCGGGTGCTTAGCATATGCCAAAGATGTAGGAAAGGAGAATGATAAATTTGGTGAAAGGAGAAGGAAGTTGATGCGGCTAAAAGTTCAATCAAATTAAACCTCTAACTACACAAGAATAATATTTGTCAAATCCAGGTCCTTCCCCGATTCGCCCGCTAGAATACCGAGATACTATGGCAAAGTCTTATAGCTAGGCATGATACAATCGTTGAGTAGTTTCTATCAATATAAGCATTCAATTTAAACATATGCTAACAATATATGACAAACATTGAATTAAACAAACAATCATCAATTGATCAATCCTTTCCCAAATCGGTAAACCAAGACAATCAAATTCTCAAATTAGGAAGATAGGATGTTGAGATGAGTGTAGATGCAATCAAATTAGGTTAATCATTGATGTAAACACATTTTAATTCCTAGGAGATTGAGCAATCGACCCTACACACGTTAACCCCTTGTCACGGCGAGCTAACGGTTGATGATCTAAGACTTGCAAACCATCACGTTATTAAGCCCTAGACCACTCCAAATAGTTCGTCAATTATTGCCCTACGACCTAGCACCGCACATGGATTGGAACTAAAATCGTATGAATCTACACTATTAACGACGATTCCGCCCGCGTATTGGCTGCAGCGTTCACGTCAACCTACACTTATGAGGTAAGGAACAAGTTCTAGTGCAATTCAAGCTCTCAAAGGAAAGTAAACAAGCAATTCTCAAACCAAATGATCATGCATCCTTACTCAAATCAACATCCAAAATGAATTAGAACATCATATCTTTCAATTGTACAAATACAAAGTTGAAATCAATTATATCCATTACAATATGAAAAGTAGAGATTGGAATCTTCCCCAATTGGATTTGTATGCCTTGATCTACCACCTTGAATCTTCACTTCTCTTCCAAGGATTGGTGAATTAAGCTCTTAGATACTCTAGAATTTGGATGAATCGTGATAGAAATTGGAATCTAGGAGAAATTCTAACTAGATTTATGAAAAATGACAAAAAGCTCCTCAAATAACTGACTTCTCCCCTTTTATAGACAAGCAAACAGGGCCTCGGATCGCCCGGTCGAAGTATGGCTCGCCCGGTCGAAGCTGGAAACCGCCAAAAATCTGGAGAAACCCGCACAGGCTCGCCCGGTCGAAGTGGCTCGACCGAGCCACCTCTCTGTAACCTGGCTCAGCCGGTCCATCCTGGCTCGGCCGGTCGAGCCCTCTGCCCGGGGCCTGGCTCGGCCGGTCCATCCTGGCTCGGCCGGTCGAGCCCTCTGTCTGCCCTGGTCGGCCAGTCCTGCTTCGCTCGGCCGGTCGACGCCTCAAAACTCCAAACACGTGCGATTTTCCTCCAAAACTCCACCAAAAGTGCTCGTTTATGCCCAAAACCTATCCTACACAATTCAAACACACAAAACACAAAAACACAACCAAAATATGACAAAAACACATGATACGGGAGTAAAATAGCCACAAACAAGCATGCGCACACATCGAAATATGGGTCATTTTACGCACGTATGATAATCCCCCAAACTTAAACCTTTGATTGTCCTCAATCAAAACAAAGCAAAGTTATTAATCTACCTCATGCAATACCTCATAGCTCATCAAAGTTATCTTAGCATGTTCAAGTAAAACGAGATTATCACCTAACTTTGTAACAAGGTTAATGCTAAGGACATGAACCACTCATCAAAAATGGATACAAGAAACGAAAGCACTCCCTCACGTGTTTAGGGATGATGAGATTCACACAATCACAAGATATCGAGCTTGATTTCCATAGGCTTGCATCCATTCTCACCACTATACTACAACGAGTTTGTTTCTAGAATCAAATAGGTCTTTTCACGGGCTGTAACGTGGCTAACTAGAAGGTGGGTGGTTTTGGGCCAAAGTGACTAAACTTCTCAATTTCCCAAAACCCCCAAACTTGTTCGTTTCGAACCATTACAAACCTCCGAGGCTTTTCATTTCTCACACACTTTTTTTTTCTTTTCTTTTCTTTCTCTTTTTTGTTTCTCTCTTTTCTCTTTTCTTTATCATCATTTCAAATGCACCATCATTCACTCATTTTGTTGGTGCCTCTCTTTCCAAACACTTGCACCAAAATTTTGTAAGTGCTCGTTTTTCTAGGATCAACAACAATCCCTTATTTCATATCTTTCATGCCTCAACATTTCCCATCAATTCAAATCCAATCAATTCCCAACCCAACTCTCATCACCGTATTCACCCTCATACACTCTTTCCCCCCAACATGGTCCTAATTATATCAAGGAAAATTCACCAATAAAGCTCAATCACGGGGGTCAAAGATATGAAAGGCAAAATCATGATAACAACCACCTTATACTCCCGGTGTAAAAGGTAGGACTAAGAATCGATGGCCTAAGATCATTTTCTAGTTACACACTCATGCCAATAGATAGAGAACGGATGCAAGTTCTAGATCTCGTACTCTCAATCTTGCCACTCACAATCGAAATAGATATGACAATATCATGGCTCAAACCTCACAGCTTTTTGTCAAGTCCTATGCATTAACCACATACAAAACTCGGCAATTCAAAAGTTAAACTTAAAACATGCTTCGAAAACTAGATTCCGCCCTATCATAAGTTGAGGTA
This sequence comes from Plectranthus barbatus, assembly GCA_026898455.1. Taxonomy (NCBI): domain Eukaryota; kingdom Viridiplantae; phylum Streptophyta; class Magnoliopsida; order Lamiales; family Lamiaceae; genus Plectranthus; species Plectranthus barbatus. Next base: position 262,634 of record JAPKLW010001048.1, on the reverse strand, counting down.
GACATCAAACTCTACTAAGTAAATCATGATTAAATCTCAAGTCTAGTTCGAGTTCATCACACACACACACAAGCACACAACATCCTAACAACAATCTACATACCAAAACACAACGTAATTAAAACTAAAGGGTAGAAAGAACGATAGAAAATGTTACCCATCAGTAGGCACGATCTCCGCTCTCCATTCCTTATTTGCACCTACTAGAAAGCAACATACACACCACCAAACAATTGAGCATAAACTAGCCGATTAAATTCTCATTTCCACCATCTTCCACAGACCATTCATCAACAAAAATAAAGCAATATCCACTAGTTCCACCATTCATTCCAAACCATTACACACCCACATACCAAAAACCAAATAGAAAGAATTAAACACATGTAAGCTTGCCAAAATGTTCCATCCATTCAATTATCAAAATCAATCATCAAAATCATCATTCAAATCCAAATCCAAAGTAGATGTAAATCATAATACAACTCAATCGAAGTTCCAAATTCTTGAAATTCAACTAAACTAAACTAAACTAGAAAGCATAATAAGGATAAAGAGATAAAGATAGAGAAGAGAATGAACCAGAGCACCAACTACCGGCACTTCCCCCCAAACTTAGTCAAGTGAGACTAAGTTTGTAAAAAACGGTGGACGGTGCATCGTCACTCCTCTCGATCTTGTAGTTCCTCCTACAAACACAAAACCAAACAAACTAGACATTTATTCAAAATCAAAGCAACTAAAAGAAATTAAACAAAAAAAAAGAAAATTGGTTGGGTTGCCTCCCAACAAGCGCTTCCTTAACGTCGGTAGCTAGACGACCTTACCACATCACCCATTATCAAAAATCGTGTGGGTTTTTAAAACACCTTTCTCCCTTAATTTGCATTTACTTGGGAACAATTTGTCCAAGGCAATTTTTCTTTCACCCCTATCATCTCTCCAAGGAAGATTGGTTATCTTAAAAATCTTGAATGTCCAAGGTGGTGATTCTTTCTTTGATTTGATCTCCAAGGCATCATCTAACGGAATCCAAATTATATACGTCTCGACTTGTCCCTCATTTGGATTAATCAACAACTTCTCACCTCATTTTCCAATCAAAACATCCAATTCATACACTTTGTCTCCTAGGATCACCTCCTTTTCCACCTTGTCTATCAATCTTGAAGGAAATGTAGGTGCCACATCGCCACATGGACTTTCCGACATAACTTCCTCATCATGATTCTCCACTTCGTCATTTTGTACCAATGCCGGAACTTCTTTCATCACCTCAAGGGAAGTTATCACAAGAACACCATTCTTCTCACTTTCAATTTGTATCCTCTCCTCCTTGGTGCTATCATCCTCTTTCTCTTCTTGAGGTAACTCTTTATCTTCTTTCCTTAATTCTTCTTCTTGCATCTCCTTTACTCTTGTATCTTGAAATCTTATTTCCTTTAGTACCATGACCGTATCCTCACATTCATCTTCCAAAATTTCCTCACAACTTCCTTCGAGACCTATTTCCATGTCAAGTGGTTGCTCTTGCACATGAGGTTTCTCACTCACCTTCTTCAAGAGTTCGGATAATTGCATTTTTAATTCCAAAAGGTTTCCCTCGAGCTTATCCGATTTCCTCTCCAAAGCTTCCCGAGATGATCTCTCTTCTCTAACTCTTTCACGATCATGGCTGCCCCACTCATCACAATGAACTCTTGGCATGGACGGATTCCAAGTTTGGTTCTCATAGAGTCTACATGGAGAGTAGCCATTAGATGGGGGATAGTTCATGTTGTTCCAGAGGTCACAATTCCCCCATTTATCTCCATATCTTTCATTACTACACTCCTCTTCTTCATATCCCCAATTCGGCTTCACCTTCCAATCATGTCTTCTCTCTTCCATCCATGGGTAGCTCTCTTCAAATACCAACCGGATTGGCTTCCTTGTTCGTTGTCTCTCCAACATCTTTGCTCTCATCTCATCCAATTCCCTTTGGAGATTTTTAAGCCTCTCCGATTGAGTTCCTCGATGATTCTCCATTTGACACCTACAACAATCCAACAACTCAAAGTACCAACAAATACAAAAACAAACAACAAATTATTCACACAAGCAAAAACACAAACACCTAGCCTACAAGCTTCACTTTTCCCCCAATATCTAGCAACCTACTAAATGAAATCCCCGGCAACGGTGCCAAAACTTGATGCGGCTAAAAGTTCAATCAAATTAAACCTCTAACTACACAAGAATAATATTTGTCAAATTCAGGTCCTTCCCCGCTTCGCCCGCTAGAATACCGAGATACTATGGCAAAGTCTTATAGCTAGGCATGATACAATCGTTGAGTAGTTTCTATCAATCTAAGCATTCAATTTAAACCTATGCTAACAATATATGACAAACATTGAATTAAACAAACAATCATCAATTGATCAATCCTTTCCCAAATCGGTAAACCAAGACAATCAAATTCTCAAATTAGGAAGATAGGATGTTGAGATGAGTGTAGATGCAATCAAATTAGGTTAATTACTGATGTAAACTCATTTTAATTCCTAGGAGATTGAGCAATCGACCCTACACTCGTTAACCCCTTGTCACGGCGAGCTAACGGTTGATGATCTAAGACTTGCAAACCATCACGTTATTAAGCCCTAGACCACTCCAAATAGTTCGTCAATTATTGCCCTACGACCTAGCACCGCACATGGATTGGAACTAAAATCGTATGAATCTACAGTATTCACGACGATTTCGCCCGCGTATTGGCTGCAGCGTTCACGTCAACTACCTCCTACGCTGGCTATTACCTACACTTAGGAGGTAAGGAACAAGTTCTAGTGCAATTCAAGCTCTCAAAGGAAAGTAAACATGCAATTCTCAAACCAAATGATCATGCATCCTTACTCAAATCAACATCCAAAATGAATTAGAACATCATACCTTTCAATTGTACAAATACAAAGTTGAAATCAATTATATCCATTACAATTTGAAAAGTAGAGATTGTAATCTTCCCCAATTAGATTTGTATGCCTTGATCTACCACCTTGAATTCTCACTTCTCTTCCAAGGATTGGTGAATTAAGCTCTTAGATACTCTAGAATTTGGATGAATCATGATAGAAATTGGAATCTAGGAGAAATTCTAACTAGATTTATGAAAAATGACAAAAAGCTCCTCAAATAACTGATTCTCCCCTTTTATAGACAAGCAAACAGGGCCTCGGATCGCCCGGTCAAAGTATGGCTCGCTCGGTTGAAGCTGGAAACCGCCAAAAATCTGGAGAAACCTGCACAGGCTCACCCGGTCGAAGTGGCTCGACCGAGCCACCTCTCAGTGGCCTGGCTCGGCCGGTCCATCCTAGCTCGACTGGTCGAGCCCTCTGCCCGGGGCCTGGCTCGGCCGGTCGAGCCCTCTGTCTGCCCTGCTCGGCCGGTCCTGCTTCGCTCGGCCGGTCGATGCCTCAAAACTCCAAACACGTGCGATTTTCCTCCAAAACTCCACCAAAAGTGCTCGTTTATGCCCAAAACCTATCCTACACAATTCAAACACACAAAACACGAAAACACAACCAAAATACGACAAAAACACATGATACGGGAGTAAAATAGCCACAAACAAGCATGCGCACACATCGAAATATGGGTCATTTTACGCACGTATCAGAAGTCGATCTTCATAGGATACCCACATGGACAGAAAGGGTACAAAGTATATGATTTACAACAAAAAAGGGTGCTTGTCTCGAGAGATGTAGTATTCTTTGAAGATGTGTTTCCTTACAACAACACCAAGGAAGAGAAGAAAGAAGCAACCAAAAGCCGCATGATTCACGAATCAGATGACCTTCAGCATGAACTTGTTGAAGAATTAATTGAAGAAACACAACCAGCAAGTCAGACAAATAAAGCTCAAGGGAACGATGAACAAGGAGTCATCCGATGCTGCAGCGAGAGAATGAGAAAGCAGCCAAGCCACTTGATTGACTATGAAGTCGACCTACCACATTCCATAGACCACACCCGACTCGACTCCAATTCGACAACTTCGACGGTACATCCCATAACCAATTATATTACATATGATATTTTCTCACCCAATCACAGGTGTTTTCTAGCCGCCATTGATGCTAAAACTGAACCACGCACATACTCACAAGCTGTAAAGATTAATGAATGGAGAGAAGCCATGAAAAGGGAGATCACGGCCCTTGAGGAAAATGGAACTTGGGAATTAGTCGATCTTCCAGCAGGAAAGACAGCCATTGATTCGATGTGGGTGTATAAAATAAAGTACAAACCCACAGGTGAGGTAGAAAGGTACAAGGCACGGCTTGTCGCTAAAGGATTCACTCAAGTTCCTGGTGTTGACTTTCACGAAACTTTTGCGCCCATGGCAAAGCTCGTAACAATGAGATGTCTGGTTGCGATCGGTGTTAAGAAAGGATGGCTGATACACCAACTGGATGTTAACAACGCCTTTCTGCATGGAGATCTTGTGGAAGATGTGTACATGAAGTTTGCCACAAGGATTCGCAAAGAAAGGAGAGACAAGGGTATGCAAGCTTCGCAAATCTCTGTACGGGCTGAAGCAGGCCTCAAGGAGTTGGTATGAGAAGTTCACTGGAGCCCTCGCCGAGATTGGTTTTAGGCAGTCCCCCGCGGATCATTCCCTGTTCGTATACAAACACGAAGGGGTTTTTGTTGCTGCCTTAATATACGTGGATGACGTGTTGTTAGCCGGCAATAATGAAGATAAAATTCAACAAGTGAAGGATTATCTTGACAAGAGGTTCAGCATAAAGGATCTTGGACCGTTAAAATATTTATTAGGTATTGAGGTGGCTCGATCAAAGAGTGGGATCGTAATGAGCCAGCAAAAATATGCTTTGGATATTTTGCGTGATGCAGGAATGGAAGGATGCAAGCCAAGTCGCATGCCGATGGAACAACAACTGCGGCTGGACGCAGCTATTGAAAGCCCCACAGTTGACGAACATCAATATAGGAGACTCATTGAGCGTCTTCTTTATCTTACGGTAACAAGACCTGATATCCAATATGCCGTCAGTATCTTGAGCCAATTTTTATCTTCCCCGAAGCAAGTACACCTTGACGCAACCATGCGTGTACTCAGATACATAAAAGGGACCATAGGACAAGGAATATACTTGTCAGTTGATGGGGACTTGTCTCTAAAAGCTTATTGTGACTCGGATTGGGGCACTTGCCCAACAACAAGGCGATCACGAAGTGGCTACGTTATCAAGTTAGGAGATGCTCCTGTCTCGTGGCGTACTAAGAAGCAAAGTGTGGTGGCACGATCTTCAGCAAAAGCCGAGTATCGAGCAATGGCAAGTGCCGTCAGTGAAGTAATTTGGTTACGTTGGTTATTGACCGAGTTAGGAGAGAAGCACGTGGAAATGGATTGTTATTTTGTCCGTGAAAGAGTGGATTCGCAGGACATTGAGCCACGAGAAATATCAACCACCGAACAAATAGCTGATATTTTTACAAAGGCGTTGGGTGCGGATCAGCTCGGATATCTCGTACGCAAGTTGGGTGTTCGGAATCTCCACCTTCCAACTTGAGGGGGGGTGTTGATATTCATTATATTCACACATATTTGTGAGGATATAATCGTATCTCAAGATTGCATAGATAGATATATATCATAGATAGATATATATTTGTTTCCTTCATGGATTAGGTTTAGGTTTTCTATATGGATTAGGTTTAGAATTTTCTATTTTATTTTTTAGCTCTATATATATGTACCAACCATGTAAATCGTTTTCTTCAATCAATGAATAATATTGGTACACCAAAATTCTACCAGAGCTTCAAACATATGACTTGAATAATTATTAACGTTTCTAAAAATTTATAAGAAAACCAATAAATTAAATTGAATTTATTGTTTTCCGTGGTGGTAATATGAAACATCAATAACAAAGAAAAACACTAAATTGAGATTTATAACATAAGATAACTTGACAATCTTTTAGGAAGATGAATGGGTAGTAATTATGTGAACACTTGTGAAGATCAATGGGTAAGTAACTTTTTTAAAACAAACAAGATAAATATCATATGATATTAGAGTTTGATAATATTGTATATCTCATCTTAATTTTATGAATTATTGTCTCATTGCATATTATAATTCTGATTAAAGTTTCCAAAACTTAATACTTCCTCCGTCCCATAACATTAGTCTTGTTTTATTCCGACACAGATACCAATGCGAGTAGAGATAGAGAAAATTAATATTTTATTAGTGAGTGTGTATTAATTTTCCATTTTAGGAAAGAGGACTAATGTTTGGGACAGACGAAAAAGGAAAACAGGACTAATGTTATGGGACGGAGGGAGTATAATATATCATTATAATATTATTTTATTTTAAGCTCACATATCTCGATTATTTATTATTGCAATAATTATTACTTAATTACATTGTATTGATTTAGTCTAATATCTATATAGTGTGACAAATATCTTTATAAAAATAAATACTCATTTTATCTCAAATAAAATAACATAATATAAAGACAGTTAATTTACAACTTTTAATACTCCCTCCGTCCCGAAACAATTGTCTTGTTTTCCTTTTTCGTCCGTCCCAAACAATTTTCTTCCTCCTAAAATGGAAAGTTAATACACACTCACTAATAAAATACTAATTTCCTCTATCTCTACTCGCATTGGTATCTGTGCCATTTCCAAACCAGACAATTGTTTTGGGACGGAGGTAGTATTAATTAAGTTATAGGATTTTATATATAATGCTCAACTTTGTATCATTTAAATTATAATATACATATAGAAGGATTAACACATTGATAATATATATAATACGTGACCAATTAAAATCTTGAAACGATATATAATCAAATATAATAATGTTATATAAATTTAAATCTTTGGAGTCAAATAACACAGTCGAGCTATTATGATTCAAAATTTTGTTAATTAAAATAAATCTTGATGTTTATAATATAAATACATTTTTATATAATCTAAACATTATAAATTAGGATTATTTTATTATCAATTTGGGAATCAAAAGATACTTTAATTATTAATTCATGACCTGAAAAATGAATTCTCAATTCAGTACCTGACACTACAAAAAAAAAAATAGAGTTTATCGACGGATATTTCCGTCGGTAAAGACGAAAATTTCGTTTTTGAGCAGTAAGCTCGACGGACTTGCAATGAAGTCTAGCTGTAGTTAAAAACATCGTCGCTAAATATTAGTGATAGGCAAAATATTCGTTGGTGATTTTACCGATGGCCTAGTGACGTTTTCCGTCGCAAAATATATATTTTTTCACGTTGTTCTTCTAGGCATTTTAATGACTACAAAATCCGTCAGTACATTTTCCTTAACGACATATATTTCTGTCGCCAATTCATAAGTTTCCGACAGATTTTCCGTCGTTAGATTAAATTATTTTTACCGACGAAATTTCCGTCATTAATAGATTTAATTTTTTTTCTCAACGAGTTTTCCGTCGCTGGATTCAGTTTTTATTATTATTTTGTTGCTAGTTTCTATTTTTTCCTAGTTTTTAATATTTAATATTGTACCAATATTTACGAGACAAACCAATCAATGTACAAATATTTTAATATTACAAAGAAAATGTTTTGTGTAACCACTCAATAAGCACACAATTAATATTTAGAACTTCTGGCATTTCCAACAATCTAAGTGTAAACATGATATTTTTAATATATATACAATTCAAAAATTAAATGAATATAACTTTTCCAATCCAGAATAACTGCTTCTTGTTCACTCCATCAACCATCTTTGAGAACCTGTTTTCAAACAACACATTAGAGTTCATAAAAAAAAACCTTTTAATTAAATTAACTTATTATTACTGGTATCATATTTTCCCAATAACTTCACTCATACAACTCTTAGCATAATATAAAAGAACAAAAGAAAATTTTAAGAAAAAAATCATCAATCAAGAGGATTATCTGAATGTAAAACTATATTAAGCAAAACAGGAGGCAGCTAAAAGCTGAAAATGGAATATAAGAGTATGTTTGTGCGTGTGTGTTATAGCAGAGCAATGATGTTAGTTTGCAGAGAATATTGGACTAATGCAAAACAGAAGTTCAAAAACTTTAGCGGAACAAAAAAATAAGGATAAGACAGAAAAATCAGGAATCAGAGAAAGCATTTGAGCTTCCAAAAGTGTAGACACTGCGTATGAAATTATCTGAATAACATTAGACTTAGCATAAGAAACCCAATAACAAAAACCAAGAAAATGACATCAAGAATAACTGGAAAGTGGGAGGTGGGGGAATTAAACCATAATAGACATACTACAACATATATAACTTATATATCAATAGTCTAAAAAAGAATAAATACGAGTAAGAACATTCCACAATCATTACATGCTTTTTTCCTGTGAGAGTAAGAAAAATAGAAGATAGCTAAAAGTTAAAATAATAACCTTGATTAGCTCAAACCCCTGAGACTTAGAATCTCTCAGCAACACCTTTTCCTTTGTGGGCTGTTATCAGACGAAAACAATGTATAAGTACAAGTTTTAATCACGAATCACCTAATCATCAATGAAGCTAACTCATAGCTAGGAAGTTAATAAGTAAAAACTTTCCCTTGTCTAATAATATTTACAACAGAGTAGGTTATGTGGTCTTCTCCAAAAGTACACTCGTCCATTTTTAGAAACACCACCTACCACATCTACAAATATCTTGTTCATGTCTACAGTAACTGGATCGGTAGTGTCAGGTAAAGGTTGACTCAGTTCTTCAACTTTCCTTTGAACCTCATTCTAAATGTCAATACAATGATAGTTAAATACATGGATAAAAAATTTAAATACAAGGGAATTGAATGCCCAACATTTGTCAGTTAGATATAGATATTTACTTCTCATCAAAACTAAATAACAAAATTTTTATGGCTGCTGCATTGCAATATATTGATCTTGTTAAGCCTGCATTGACCATGTAGAATAACTTCTAAAGATAGGGTTAATTTACTTTAGTAACATATGACAATTACTCTTCTATAAGAAATTTGCACTTGTTGGGTTCTCACAAAGTTCATATAATCTTCATACAAAACAGGAATATGTATAATTTATGATACAAACCAAGAAGGGAATTACTAAATAACAACCATCAACCTACACTAGATATAAGAAGGTAATAAATATTCCAAATAGTATCAGTCTACAGGTAAACTGCACATTATTTTAAGTAGTTCTAGCAGCAACAGAATACTTGAATCTATCAAATTAAAAATTACAGAATAATACTAAATTCAACCTGAAGCATAGCAGCTTGCAAGGCACATGATAAATAAGCATACTTATCAAATATCATCTCAACCTCACTTACTGCAATACAAGTTGATTTGTAGTCAATAAACTTTCCATTTAAACAATGTAATCTCTTAAACACATCCCAACTAACATCATATGTTGAAACTCCTTTCTCTTTCCATTTAAATAAGAAATATACCAAATTAAAATCAAGCCATAAGAAAGAAAGCTACAATTACATACAGATGTAAGCAAGCTTTAGTTTGATTATCCCTACCACTAATATATATGTAGATCAGGAACATCATTTATCAAATTCAGATGACAATGAATATCTAATTTCGTGTTACTACATACCAAATCCATGGCATATTGTTGGGCACATCTTGACCTCCTCTATGAATGATCGGATGTTCGTTAGCGCTATCAGGATAACTCATTCTATTTTGTTTTGCTTTCTCCGATTTCTCTTGCACTTTAGGTGTGTCCCAATACTTTTCCGAGGATGGCCATACCTCTTCACTAATGAATAACGGTCTCTTTTGCTCTTTCTTCAACATACACACCATATCCTTGTAGCGCTCACTAGCTTTTTGGAGCCATGCATCATAGATGAAGTCATTGAATTGTTGATCCCAAAAGAAATATTTCTGCAACAAGTAATTAAAAACATATAACTGATTAATAATATAATAAAAATAAGGTGCCGCAACACTTTAGCTTAAGAGAGGTGATAGAAGTAATAGCAGCAGTAGCTGGCATTCATTAACAATAGACTGCATGTCTAAGGCAATTTCTCCAAGAACTAGTGAGCATATATCATTTTCAATGAACATAATTACTAACAAGTATAGAGTGAAATAAAGTGAGAGCATTTAAAAAGCAAAGAGAAGTACTGCTGCTATTCACATAACAATTGATCAAAACTAAACTGTTTCCTCAAACAAATCACTTGAAAATATTCATATAAATGCAATATGATATACCTTGAATTCTTCAAAATATTGGCGCTTCATTTCTTCTGGTACATATTTCCACTTAACATTTTTCTCAGCTATAGATTGCTTGAAAATAGATGTTATTTTTGATGAAATTGGGTGAGCAGACATCAATGTCCTGCCAATGACATTCCATTAGTACACCCACATCCACATATATACATAAAATGAAAATTATAAAGAACAATTAATTAAAAATACCTATCAATAATCATTATATGGAGTCTAGCACCATTGACAATATTATGTGGATCCATATCCATATCCTCATCCACATTCATAAAAGATGACGAAGATTGCTTCACTACGTGCCATGCGACTTTGTGCCCGTGATGTACCACCACCTCTAGCCATGTCTGTAATAAAACAAAGAGATAACACCATAATTTATAAATACATCTTCCAAACATATCAAGGAAAAAAATTCAAAATAATTAAATAAAATTGAAATAAATCAACCTGAAGCTAATTACTATCCTCATCACATTGGGTTTCATCATTTTCATCACATTCAGTTTCATCATCTTCACCAACCTCACTATCACAATTGCTACTAGAATTCTCATAAATAATTTCTATCATACCACCAGTTGAGATACAAATTGAATCAACATCAATGTCTATACTTGAACATGTAAAAGCATTTAAGTCATCCTCCTGAAATGGTAATCAATTGTTGACTTGGGTGTTTGAATAGGTAACTCTATATTTGACCAAACTTTGATTTTAGAAGCAGCCCACCAATCACTTTTTGATTTATTTGAATTCGGATATGAGCAATAAAATACTTAAGTGGCTTGTTTTGCTAAGACAAACAGTTCGTACTTCATGTATCTACGTTTGTGATTCACCGAAATAAATCTGTAATCGGGATGAACCATTGTTCCCAATCTTGATGGATCAAACGACTCACATTTAAACAAAACTGTTCTTTTCAATGGTAATCCAGGGTATTCAAGTTCTATAATCTCCAGCAACTGTCCATAATAGTCATTTTCATCTGCATCATAAGAACTTCCTTTTACACACACTCCAGTGTTCATTGTAGCTTTCACTACAAGAAATTCGCGTTTTTGCGACCGACAAACTGCTGTTTTGCGACCGATTTGCGATCGATTTTGTCCGTCGCAAAAACCTTGGTCGCAAAAAAAATTGCGACCGAAAATTGAATCCGTCGCAAATTTTTGCGACCGATTTGCAACCGAAATTTCGGTCGCAAAAAAAATTCCTTCAAAAAATAAATTTTAAATTTTTTTTGAACCAGTTTTGAACCGGCCGGTCCAACCATCTAGAACCGGCCGGTCCAACCATCAAATCTGGTGCCTTGCGTCCAAGAGGGTTCGAACTCGGCACCTCCCGCACGCGTGCCGCGCGCGTTACCACTGAACCAAATAATAATCTCATTCTTTATATGTACTAAAAAATATATATATTTTTAAAAAAAGGAATTTTGCGACCGAATTTTCGGTTGCAAAATTTAGCGACGGAAAAATCGGTCGCAAAAAATTTGCGACGGAATATCCTGTCGCAATTCCGTCGTAAAATTTAAAATTTCTATTCGATCGCAATTCCGTTGTTAGTCGGTCGCAAAATCGCGACTCTTTTTTTTTTTGGTCGCAAATCGGTCGCAAATTTGCAATTTTTTAGTAGTGTTTATTCGAACCATGGTTAAGGGTATGAAATTTGTAACCATTCACATAGTATCCATTAAAACTGCAAATGGTGCGTAATGGCCCCTTTGAAAGATCAATAATGTACTTATTGTCAATATTATTATTCTGATCTTGTACCAATAATAGTAAAAAATAAATTAATAAACATAACATGTTTTAAACCATAATGGGTGTAAAATATTAATATTACTCGCATATCTTTCAAACCATCTTGTAAGTTCCTCATCCAATTTACATTCAATCTCGGATCTTGATAGATTTGGATGATTAATTTGCATCTGTTCACAAAACAAACTATAATTACATAGTTTATACAAATCAATCCATATTAGAATTGATATACTTACTCTATGTATGGTTCAACTTCACTGCAGTTGAGTAAAACATAACTCCTAGCAGCATTGTATTCTTTATCAGTCAAATATCTGCGTGGTGATTTCCCAAATGATTGTTCGGGGCATTTGTATATTGATATACAATTTAGATCATCATCTCTAATGCAATCCCAACCATCATAGTTTCGAGGCACACTTTTATGCCTTGTATATACATTATCTTCAAAATAGAAGGAGCAAAATGATGAAGCTTCTTCCAACGAATATGCATTGAATATTGATCCCTCAACTTGAGCTTTATTTCATACATTATTCTTCAGCTTTCGCAAGTACCTAATTTATAAGTCAATTAAAATTATTCATATGAAAATCATAAGAAGTTTTAACTTAGGTATAATTTTACACCTCTCAAAAGGGGACATCCATCTATATTGTACTGGTCCAACAATCATAGCTTCATCTGCCAAGTGGACTAGTAGATGCTCCATCGAATCGAAGAAACTTGGAGGAAAGATGCGCTCAAGCTTACATAAAATAACAGGAATATTTTCATGCAAACGACACATGTCTTCAGTCTTAATGGTTCTAGAAGTTAAATCCCTGAAGAATAGACTCAATTCAATTATTGAAACATTTAGTGGGAGGAGTTCACTGAATGTAATTAGCGGAATTCGCTGCATTAGTACATGACAATCATGACTTTTCATGGCAAACACCTTCAACTTCTGCATATCAACACACCTACTCATATTAGATACATAACCATTGGAAAACTTCAGTTCTCTTAACCAATCACATAAAATCTTTTTCTCAGGTTTGTCAAGCATATAACAAGCTTTTGGGTATTTTCCCATAGCTTGATCAAGTTTTAATTCTGGTCGAGAGTAATATAAATTCAACTCTTCTCTAGACTTTGGGGTAGCTTTTGTCCTGCCTAGAATATTCATTAATGTGTTGAATACATTATCAAACACATTCTTTTCTATATGCATCACATTTATCATTTATCTCTTTGAGAGAACTTCCTATTGGCCAATGCACACCTCCCCGTCCCTCCTCAACCAATCCCTCCCCAAAGGAAAAAATAACAATTAAAAAGAAAATAAAAAACACAAAATAAAGGGGAAATTACAGCATCATTAATACTCATGGAAACTTAAACCACTTCAACTTATTAAATCTTTTCTTGCGTTAAATCTTCAATATGCTGCAATGATAAGTGTAAATATTACTTTTTTAAGAACTAACAGGATGTCTTAGGAGTTCTTTCTCTTGGAATAAGAAGCCAAAAGGACAATCAATGACGAAATTCATAAAATAGTCTTATTTCATTAGTTAATTCATAGAAAAACTCAAGTTCCTGCACAAACAAAAAAAAAATATACTATACCAGTGTCGGGCATAGTTGTTAATCGAGTTAACACAAAACTATCTACTTTTATTACAAGGGTTCAACCCCAGTTAGCACGGCCACAACAGAACTATATTATAACTAGAATACAACTTTTGTAACTTAATTTCTTTGTTTCTGTGCAGTTGATCAGCAAAATTATTATTTTAAGGGTATCAATTACTTACAAAGTCCTGCCTTAACAACAGTTCATCCATCCATCGATGAAAGAATGTATAAAGAGATGAATACAAAACATTAGATACTTACAGGCTTACCAAATTCGTCAATAAACTGTGTCACTTATATAACCTTTCAAGCCTTGGCTCCCAAGATTGTTGAACGAACACATGAAAAATAAATAAATAAATAAATGATTAATGTAATTAAGAAGACAACTATTAAACAACAATCAATTCATGACATGTACCACAATAGTTGAAAAAACCCTTCATAGTTTGTTAGTTAGATACATAACACAACAACAGAAGCTTAAGAATGCCAATCAGAACCATGAATTCAACAAGCAAAACTGAATAGGCTAGGTCAAAAACGACAGAGATGTTAGAACCAAGTGTTCTAAAAACTCATTATCTAGGGACAAAAAAAAAATTCAAGCGTTTTCTGAATTTTCAGGTTACTTGGATGTTCACCCTTCTTTGATTACCTCACAAAATGTATTAATTAATAATCAAACACCCCCACCACCCACACACACCGAAGGTAATCCCTGGTATACAATCTCAAACTATACACAAAGGTAGGATCATTTGAGCAATTAACAAATGTAAAATACTGTGACAAAATGAACATTAACCATTATGAAAAAATAAAAAAGCTGACTGATGAAGAAATCATGCAAATAATAATAAACAGAGTCCCAAAATGCCAAAACAAGTATACCTCATCACCCAAAACCATTATACCTCATCACCTCGTAACTTACCTCTGAGTTCTACCATAAAACAACAGTGAATGTAATAACACAACAATATGGAAATCATGAACTCATCTTTCCAATAAAGCAAAACAAAGAAAAAATGAAAATCAAAGTAGAAATAAACGAGAATGTGACATGTACCTAGAAAGAGAATAGCAAAGATTTTCAAAGATCAACGAAGGCAGAAATTAGATTTGTAAGCTAAAATCTATTGGTGGAGATGGAAGCAATGACCTATCGACTGAGATGGAAGCACATAGGAGAGTGGCGGAGATGGAAGTGCAAAGTAATTGCGGCGGAGAAGGAAGTGCAGAGGAGATGTGGAAGAAAAGTAAGCTTAGAGAAGATGCGATGGAGATGGAATCACAAACGAGGCGAAGACAAAAGTGCAGAAGAGATTTGGCGGAGACGCAAAGGAAATGCGGCTGAGAGAGGGTAAAATTAGGGTTGTGAAATAAGGAGGTAAAAATCAAAATAATTAAAACCCTAAATGACAATTTATATCCATCGGGAATCATTAATATAAAACGACCGAATCAATCCGTCGAGAATATTTTTATATTAACGATGAAAATTTCGTCGCCAGTGATAAGAATGTACATAACTACGGATAACATCCGTCGGCAATATGATAGCGACACAATTTCCGTCGCTAATCCGTCCCCTGTTTTTTTTTAAATTCGTCATTATATCCGCCATAATATCCGTAGTCAAATTTCTTATTAAATCATGTCGGCAGCCCGTAAATCCATTAGTAATATCGACGGAATTTACTTCCGTCAATAGAATTGAGTTTTTGGTAGTGTGTTATTGAGGTCATGAATTATGAATCTTTTTAAATCTTTGAGATCTTGAATTGAGAAATAATTTTTCGAATCATGAATCGATAATTAAACAATATTTCAAGTCATAAATTGATAATACTCATTGTATATTATGCAATTGTTTAACCCATCTTAATATTATAAATTATTCACTTATTTTTATACTACATGTTATAATATTATGAATTAGTATTCTATAGTATCTTTATACTCTAGATAATTAATTGTGGTAATCGTGATCACGTTCATCTCTATCTTTGAATTGAAATTACTTTAATTATTTTCATTTTATCTTCCTTACATTATAATTAAATTATTATATATTTTTGGATTCAAATCTATTTTTATAATTATAAATAAAATTAAACATCATATGATATCCATAATATGAAATTTAAATTCTCAAAATTATTTAGATTAATTTACAAGCCTCATATTAAGCTGATTTCTGTCATATTTAGACCACTAATCTTTTTTAACTATGGTGAAGAGTAATCATCACTGAAAACTCTTAAGATAACACTAGCACTAATCATAGTTGTGTATATTTCCAATAAAAATGCCTCTTGACCTCCCATTACCATCGCCAGAGCAAATCAACAAAATGAAGAGTAATCATATAATTAGACTAAATTAAATTATGAACTAATAATGATTATTCATCAACAAATGCAAGGTTTATGCACAATTAACGACATTCATTAGAATTGAAATGTTGTAAGGAAGATTAAGATGCTGTATGTGTTTGAGATCTTTGAAATTCAAAAGGTAAATTTCATGGTATTGGGGGAGAATAATAGCTTAACAAAATCATATTCATTTTTTCTTTAATATTTGGATTGATAAGTATATAACCATGTATTTGCATTGGAAATATCTTAGAATAAATGTGGATGTCATTAAAATATGTTGTTGGGCAATTGTTGAACATTAAAACTTGATCAATACTTATTAACATTGAAAGGTGGTTAATCCTATTATGAATAAGAGTTTATCTACAAAATAAGAGTTT
Source organism: Plectranthus barbatus (assembly GCA_026898455.1). NCBI lineage: Eukaryota > Viridiplantae > Streptophyta > Magnoliopsida > Lamiales > Lamiaceae > Plectranthus > Plectranthus barbatus. The sequence continues at coordinate 246,142 of JAPKLW010001048.1, read as the reverse complement.
ATCTACAAAAAATAACCACTGTTTGAATATTTTAAATTTTCTTATCGATTTTTCCATTTAAAATTTCACCATGACTGATAGGAAAACAAATCCTACAAAATAGAGCATTCTTTCAATGCCCATAAAGCGAACTCAACGAGTGCAATCAAGTGAATGGGTTGTGCCTCCATCTTCAAAGAGTCTTGAACTCTTGCACTCAAATCTTCGAGAAGAAACAAATAAAATTAAGCTGGAGATTAATGAGCTACTCACTCGGCTCGTTTTGGTGTTGAATGATGAAGGAATTACTGATCTTTTCTTGGAGAATTTCCCACTTACCAAGTTGTATGATTGTTACCTACAAATGAATGGATCTGCCACCCCAATGAAGATGCAACTTCTACTCCTAGAACTGTGATCGTCATTCCTGACTCTAGTTCAAGTGGTGTTTAAGTTTATCATTTATTTTGTTGTTTGTGTCATGTTCGTTTTTCATAATGTAGTTGTCTTTGTTCTGTTGCTTTTTTATTGTTTGAGATGTGTCTTCATCCTTTGTTTTTATTTGTATCAATTATTCTAATTTAATAATATTTTCTTGCTATTTCATAGCTTAAGAATGTTTTTAATTTATTTATACTTATTCACAAGAATAAATGAATTTAAAATATATATACGGAGTAGAAATCCTAAAACTATCAATTTATAATATTTTTAATAAATTGGTGATGACCAAACAAATTGCTTGACATTTAGTATAAGTTTACCACAAAATATGTAACTATGTACATGTAATAAATTAGAATATAAGTGAAAATATTATACATGATCATTTAAACTATCAATTTATAATCTTTATATAAATTGGTAATGACCAAACAAATTGCTTGATATTTAGTATAAGTTTATCAGAAAATAAGTAACTACGAACATGTGATAAATTAGAATATAAGTTAAAATATTATACGTGATCACTTAAACTTATTTAACAAAGCAATTAATATTTTATGACATTCATTAACTTCTCATCTATTTGGAATGTCAGAATAAATATTTGGCAAACATGCATCAAAATTTCTTGCTTCTCTAGATTTACTTTACTTCAAACAATGCAAATAATATTTTTGTGGCATGCATTTTAACTTCTTATCTATTTGAACGTTAGAATTAATATTTGGCCAACATGCACCCAATCTTTTTGCATCTTGAGATTCACTTTAAACAGTACAATTAATACTTTCTCTACAAAGTATATGATTTTAAACATGTCTAGATATTAAAAGTAACTTTTTAAATATATATTTTATTTTTTGGTGTTCATCATTTTATTCGCTCCCTCTGTTAACAAAAAGAAGAAATCAAAATAGAAAATACAGTATGGCATACGACAGGCATGCGACGATTATAGATTTATTTGGGCCTACATCTGATGATGAAACTTCTATGGCGAATGGTGTATATGAAGTAGACGATCACAAAAATGAAGTAGAGATTTCTGAGGAAGAAAATGGTGTTCTTGAGGAATATGACCATGAAAATGAAGTAGAATGCCGTACACGATGCAGAGGCATATGAAGAAGAATCACGAAGCAAAGAAATGCTTAAAAATGGTCCTAAAATAGAAATGGTGTTCGAAAGTGTAGAAAGTTTACTTGCATCCTATCAAACTCACGGTAAGCATAAAGGTTTTGTTGTATGCATTAGAACTAAACGGAAATATAAGTATCTCGTGATGTGCTGTAATAAAACTCAAAAATCAACGAAAAAGGTCTCCAAAAGAATTGATTGTCCAACTCGTATCAATGCAATAAAATAAGAGAATTGATTGTGGAAGGTGTCGACTATACATTCAACACATAACCATGATCCAAAACAAGAAATGTTTATTTTCACGCTGGCTCATCATAACTTGACGATTAACATGAAGAGGCAAATAGAGGCTAACGACTTCGCGGGTTTACGACCATGCAAGAATTTTAGGTTGATGGAGGTACAAGCCGGTGGTCCACAAAATCTAGGATGCACATTAAAGGATTGTACATATTTTATTGATCAAAGAAGAAGGTTAAAGATCAGGGAAGATGATGTGGAAGCTATTCGTAAAATTTTTATTAGGATGCAATAACAAGATAGAAGGTTTTTCCATTTGATGGATATAGATGACGATGGTAGACTTCACAATGTGATGTGGGTTCATCCACGCAGCATTGATGCATATGAGGAGTTTCATGATGTTGTGAGTTTTGGTACAACTTATCTTGTCAATCAATATGAAATGCCCGTTGCAACCGTAGTGGGCATTAATCACCATAATCAGTCAATATTATTAGGGTGTGTTTTGGTAACACACGAAGATAATGAATCATTCAAATGGGTTTTCACTAATTTGTTGGAAGTAATGGGAGGTGTTCAACCAACAACAATATTGACTGATCAATGTGAAAACATTAAGAATGTTATCTGAGAAGTTATGCCTGACACTATCCATCGGTTTTATTTATGGCACATCGATACAAAGGTCTTAAAGAAGTTCAAAAGAATCGCTAATTATAAGGAAGTCGTAGCTGAGTTTAGAGCTATAATCTATGATAGTCTCACCATCACTGAATCTGAAGGTAGGTGGTCAGAATTTGTGAGGCGGCATGGTTTAGAGAATAATAGATGGCTTAAAGACTTGTATCGAGATTGGCATAGTTAGGGAAAAGTCTACTTGAATCATCATTTTTTTGGGCTGGCAATGTGTCTACACAAAGGAATGAATCGATGCATGCTTTCTTTTATGGTTATATTACATCGAGGAGTACATTGAAAATATTTGTAGAGCAATATGAAATTGCTATTAGCAATAAGGTCCAGAAGGAGCTACATGCTGATTGTGAGTCAAAGCGTAAGGTGGTCAAATGTTTTTCATCTTTCGAATGGGAGAAGCAATTTCAAATGGTATACACAAATCATATATTCAACATAGTTCAGACAGAAATTAAGATTTTTTTGAGTTGCAATGTTCAACAAGTGTATGTTGATTCTCAATTTGGAATTGAGAGGTATGAAGTACTTTAGTCAGGCACTCTTGATAATTTGTTTTTATAGGGATTTCACTTTTACGGCAGAGTATCAACAAAATGGAAGTTATTTGTCATGTAATTGCCGAAAGTCTGAATGTAAGGGTCTTTTATGTGTTCATATAATGAAGGTTTTGCATCTAAAAGATATACGGACCGTCAATGAGATATACATAATGAGAAGGTAGCGGAAGGACGTGTATAGACGTCATACTAGCATAATCTTTGCCGGTGGATATCTACATATGAGTAGAGAGTACAAGCTATTTCAAGAGGTTGAGCGTAAATTCCAAGATGTACCGATATGGTGTATGATTGCCCACAAAAGATGCAATTCATTAAACAAAGGTGCAAGGAAATTGTTGGTCCCGAGATCAGAGTGATTGAATATGCAGCGGAAGTTTTAAATAGCTTGCACTATGAAAACTGAATCTTCAGTTTTCAGTTTTTTGTTTTGAAAAACTTGATTTAGCTAATTTTGTCTCTTATAGTTTTAAGTTACCAGTTTTCGATTATACATTTCAATACTTAGAAAGTATTGAAGGTTTTAAATCAGCTTGAAAGCTAGATTGTAGAAATTAAAATAAAGTAATAAATGAGACAGGATATTTATAGTGGTTTGGATCCTTAAATCCTACGTCCAACCTTCGAACTCAGTTAGGAAATTCACTAAGTTGTTGTTTATAAGAGCTCACGATCTATAACTAGCCCGTCGAGTGCCAATGTCCATCGGTCTTACTAGCTCACTCACCCAGAAACTTGCTCCGCTCCTTCTTCAGTCTTGAAGTGAGGAGGCAACTTGCAGCCTTCAAACTGGAATGGGATGTTTACTGTTCTTCCCAGAACTTCCTGTGGTTGATAGTTGCCTGCGAAAATTAGAATTCCGATAAAGTAAACTATCTGCTGTAATATTACTTAAAAAGTAATAACACCAAATGAATAGATTAAGCTAAAAAGATAAGCCTCGTGTTCTTGACAGACACATGAAAATGTCAAAGAGTTTAAGCTTTTAGTTCGATAGAGTTTCTGCTTGTTTTCGCGATTGGTTTCAGTCGCACTCTTTTGAAGATGTGGTGTGCTATTTATAGGCTGATTGATGAACGTTTGAATTTTCTATTCGTTAGAGACAAAAAGCATGTTGTCCAATCATCGCCATTCTTTTCCTGCTGTAGCAGCCTGCTTTTCAGCTGTTATGCTCTGCTTTTGCTTTTGTGTAGTGTACTTTCACCTACTCATGTCAGAGCTTAGTTTCCCAGTTCGAGGAGCCCAAAACTGGATGATTCCTTGTACATGATTATTGGTAGACATTCTTTAAGGAATCTCGGATAAGAATCGAGTTCCACTCGGATTCTTTTGTCTTCTCGATTTTCACATGCTCTTTATAACTTTGAAACTGAAAACTAAATTCCTCTAGTTTTCTAGTTTCTAGTTTCATGCCTTTGGTGTAGCTTCGCAGGTGAAAATCCAGTTTCCAAAAATTGGTCTTCTAGTTCTTTTCTAGTTTCAAGTTCCGAAACTAAACTTTTGATTTCTAGTTTCTAGTTTCTCCAACTTCTAGTTCTGAAACTAGAATTTAAACATCTCAAGCTCTTTTCTAGTTTCTAGTTTAGAAACTAGATTTCTGTCATCTTGATCTTCATAGCTTCCAATTTCTAGTTCCTTAACTTCTAGTTTCCAGTTACTCTATTACAACTCAAATCATCCTATACAAGGATTACATGGAGAAACTGACTAGAAACTAAAAGCTAGTTTTGACACATCAAAACATCAAATAAAGGACTGAACCGATTTCCTACTTCCTAACAAAAATAAAGAATGAGTTGCACAATTGGATTGCAAGTGTATGCCAACAAATTGGAGAGGCATAAACTCCTTTATTAAATCCACTTGTTACGCGGCGAAGAGGATGGACAAAGAGCTTAAGAGCTAAATCTATTTTAGAAATTATTAGAACTCATCATAGTAATGGTAATAAAGGATCAAGAGGCCAAATCTAATATACACTACAAGAAAAAGGTGAATAGACTACACCAAATAGACAACGCAAAAATACATTAGTGTTGTCTATATTGTTGGAGGTCCGGACCAGATCCGACCCGGCCCAAACGTAGAAA